>MRSU01001875.1:0-54613 GCA_008369845.1 Trichomonas gallinae
CATTTTTAAGAGATAAAATTTTAACCATAATATATACTATATATTTGCAATATATCTATGGAAGTGCAGGGCATCCTTAAGCACTTTTCATCAGACCCGTAACATATTATAACGATTTTTTTTTAATTCAAACCTCATGCCATTATATCCTCAAGAGACAAATGAATTTTTTTATTGATTCGAAACAACCAATGTATTGTTTTACAATATAGATCAAGATTTTTATATTGTTCGAAAATTAAACAAGTTTGATTAATTCTTATGTTATATTAAATATGTGCTATGTACCAATGAGCATGTCATAAATGCTGCATGCTTGCGCAAGTGAATGGAAGATGCTGCGACCGAAGATGAGTTCATGAGCTAAAGTGGCGTCTTTATTCAGATGGCGATTAATACATTTGTATATTGGGAGAAAATATGGATTTGGTTTTGCTTGAATTCCACAGACTCTTTCCCCGGAGAAGAGTGAAGTTGTGTTGATTGATGCAATGCCATAGTTTTGGAATGCTTGCACTGTTTTTTCAGGGCATAAGCTGCTTTTGCCAAAGAATGAAATCGAGACTTTGTTGCTGTTTACGATAGTCGAGCTAAATGCATTTGTATATATTGTGACGTTGTCTTCAAAAACGATAACTGAAATTGAGTCACAGTCACTGAAACTGTATGCAAGCGCTGTAGAATTTTGAAGAAACTCAATCCTACTTAGTTTAGAACATGATTTAAAGGCGTCTTGATTAACTGTACATCCTGAATTAATATACAAACATTCGATGGATGTATCCGAGAAACATTCACTGCCTATTGTTTCAACTGTTTCAGGTAACATTATGAATGAGAGGTCTGAACAGCCTTTAAAGCAGCTATCCTGAAGAACTTTCATTTTTTCTGGCAATGAAACTGATTTCAATGAAATGCAGCCTAAGAAACAACTAGCTGAAATTTCTGTTGAAGAATTTTCAAAGCGTAAACTTGTCAACTTAGAGCAGTACGCAAAAGCATTTTTCCCAATCGAAACAACAGATTTTGGAATAGATATGCTTTCAAGACTAATACAGTTATAAAATGCTTCGCTTTTAATGAATTTTAAGTTATTTGAGAGTGGTGCAGCTTTAAGTTTTATACAGTTCTTAAATGTTCCTGTTTCAAGTGTAATAGTGTATGGAAGCGTAATATTTGTCAAATTTACAAAATTACAAAATTGATTTTCTCCTGTACTCTGAAAATACGATCTAATTAATTCAAAATTGCTGATTAATGAAAACCCAGTAAGATCTGGGGAATTACAATCTGTTTGGTTCATAAGACGGCGTATTTTTATATTATTTAACGAAGGGCAATTTTGAAATGCTAATGTGGAAATTGTAAGTGGAACAAGAGTATCGTCCATATCTATTTCCTTGAGATTTAAACATGAGCTAAAAGCATATTTTTGAATTTTTTGAACGCTGTAAGGAATATTAACTTTTGTTATTTTTTTAAGATTTGCAAAAACATATGAATTCATGCCATCAAAGAAAAAACTATATGTAATTGATTCAAGATTATCCCACCCAGGACTACCAGATGCTGTAATAGGACGATTTAATGTAATTTGCGTTATAGGACAATTTCCAAAAGCATTAACACCAATCTCTAAATTAAAACTCGAATAATGAATTATAATATTTTCAAGTTTAGTACATATAGTAAAAGCATTAGATAATATTCTGTTGCAAAAAGGTGTTATTGAAATGGTTGTGAGATTTGCATAAGTACTTTCTGATAAAAGATTAAATGAACTAGATTCTGCGAAAATAAATTCATGACCTATTGTAAAATAATTCAGAGATGGACATTTCAAAAAAGCATCTTTGTATAATCTCACCTCGTCTGAATAAAACGCATAAATCTTTTCAATAGTAAAATTTTTTAACTTTTGGCAATTATAAAATACATAATCACCAACTTCATAGCATCTGTAAGTTAAAGTTACAGTTTCAATATTATTCCATCCAACTTCTACACCTGACTCTATATCAAATATAAAGTAAAGTGTTTTAATACCTATTGGAATTATGAGTGAAAAAAATTATCCGGTATTTCAGTAAAATTGTTAACAATAATTGTTTTAGCAGTTGATATTTTATCACAGGTATTAGCGATAGTATCATTATTTCGATATATTAAAAGGTATCCCTCGGCCTGTTCTTCACATGCCGATCGACAAAGATGAAGTAATAAGAATAAAATACCTTAGAAAAAAATGATTTTAAATCATGATTTGCTACGCGTATAAAAATGTCACTTTTGTATAAAATGTAAAATGTAAAAATCCGAGTTTATTGTTTTTTTAAGGGTGTACCCTTAATATTTGAACATTCTTATTCAATTTTGTAAAGCTTTGATCAATTTTCAACCATTGGATAGTCAATACATGAAATATATTATCATGATATTTCATTCAAATTTTATTTATCGATTTTTTCGTTCGAAAAATAATATTTGAATGTAAACAATGAGTTAATTCCTAATTTGATTAAAGAGGGACTGACCCTATTTTGTAAAAGTGACAAAGCCTATGATTGAATCTGATTTCACTTTAATTCCTCAGCAAATATTTATATCATCATTCACTATTTTAGCTGTACTGCAATGTGCTGAAGTCATTGCTTCATATTATCTTCCGATTTTTTTCCCGGAATTTAGATATGAAACGGAAATTCAAGGATCACAAGAAAATGGCATCTATATGATTGTTCTAACAGTAAATCCATCGAATTTATCACGAGTTGCAGAGTCATACCATTATTGGGGAAAAGATTTTTCCGAACTCTTCACAAAATCTATAATTCGATATGCAACACCATTAGATCTACCATTTGAACCCGATTTACAATTTATTTCATATTGGAATAATTCAATTTCGCATAGTCAAAATTTTCTTTTTCAATATATTCAAAATCTTCATGATTTTTACTATGGCACAAACCTAGATTGGGCAATAAGAACTACTGAAGACTGTTTTGTTGATATTAGACAGCTTGGAAGATATATTGAAGATTTATCAAGATTTAAAGATCCAAGGAAGGATTTAATCATCAAAGGACATCTTGTAAGATCATCTGTGATTGTTAATAGTACAATTTTAGAATTTTTACATGGAGGATCAGGTTGGATCATTTCACGTGCAATGGCTAAGTATATTTTAGACAATAAAGAAGAGCTCATTTCACTGGTGTTCACTGGAACAAATAAAGGTGATGATATTCTAACTTTTGAATTAATAAATCGCCTGAAATTAACTCCAATGGAAGTTCAATCATATAGTTTTCTAGGAGTTCCATTGGATGATGAATCAATGGAAGCACTTAAGTATGGAAGATTCAATAAAATTCCAAATTGTGATTTTTCAGCAGATTCGCTGCAGTACACATTTTCATTCAACCAGATTATATTCTGGCATAATGGAAGAGCAGATAGTTTCACAAATAATAATGGATTTCGATTGATTTCTGATACATCAGACGAAATTAAAGTTCAAACGAAAGGATTAAAAGCCGAACTATGTTTCTATGGTCAGAATTCACACAGTCGTTCAATTTTAAGAAAATAGTTCATCATAATTATATTCATGAAATATTTATATATTTTTTATTCATATATTGTTGTTTTTTGTCATTATTTATCAATATAAACATGTTAGTATTGTATTTATATTCAAATATTTAGTTTTTATCTTTTTCCGTTTTAAAATTGAATAAAAAACAAATAATCAAGTCAATTTCTGATGAAAACAACATCACGAAGTTATTTTTGTTTTATGTTGTTAACATCTGTTTCATAGCAAGCTAATTTGCGAATAATATTAAATTATATAAAAATATCTATTTAATGCAATATTAAAACAAAATTCTATTTCACTTGTAGGCCAAGTGACACCCATCCATCCCTTAAATTTTGATTTCTTGCAAAAAGTTCTAAATACAAACAATTAGGGAACATTCTCTCTATTATTCTATAAAGCTCATCAGGTTTATGCGATTGCCTCGCATTTCGCAACGAAAAAATCAAATCTTGGAACATCTCCAAATTACATATGGGCGGCTGCTTCCCTTTCCTTCCAATAATTATTGTCTCTTTAGCATGTGATACATATGTGCCTGTTGCTGGCAGTATCTTTCCAATTACACTCATTTTTACCCAATTTCCTAAGCCATCAATCTCGTAGCCCCAGTTTGTCATGATTTTAACTGCTTCCGTGAATAAAGACATAACAACCCACATAAAGCAGTATCCATCTTTTTGAATTGCTGGAATATTCATGTTCGCGATATCATCTAACTGCATAGTTTGGTACTCTAAAGGCGAACTACCGAATCCTTGATTGAGCGTAATAGGCCAGGGTGGGTCCATTAAAATCACATCGAATTGAGTTGCTTGTCCTAGTTTTTCCCAGTCGAACTCATTGACATCTACTTGTATTGATAATGATCCCTTTGTTTTTTCATCGAATCCTATGACAGTTGTGTAAACGTTATTTGTATCAACAGGTAATTTATCTATTTCGTCTTCTACCCATTCAAGCTGCTCTAAAAGGGAGTCATTGGTCAGCTTCGAAATCTCTGTGATGTCGAATTTAATGACATTCGGATCTTCAATGAAATAAGAAATAGAAGGGCGGCCATTTGGTCTAAAATTAGGTATTCTAGTGTTGAATCCTGTTTCATTTGGATCCAAAAACGTCTCTGGATGAAAAATTTTATCTTTGATTTCCGAAAACTCAAAAAATCGGCATGGAGTTCCATCAGGCTTAGTATTTTCCATGAATTCATCATCAACAGCATCGCTTAAATGGTATGATTCGAGCCATTTATCAATGTTTGTAATTGAAACTGAAAGAGCTCGCGTAGATTTCAATGGCGCCGGCTTTTTTGAGTCATATCTGCGATATCTGAATGGAAACAATTCATCTTGCGAACTTGATTGAGTATTTGAATAAATTTTTTTCTTATGACTGTTTTTGGAATCATTTTTTGGCTGGCTTTTCTGATATTCATCCGAATCTGATGAACTAGGATCAGATTCTTTGAGTTTTTTTCGCATAAAATATCAAATGAAATTTCAGCAATCTACAATTTTGATTTTATATGAGTTTTATCCGAACATTTTCATAAAAATCATTTTTCTTTTCGATGGATTTCGATCCATTGATTCTCCTGCTAATCAAGAATCAAAACCAGGAAGAATTGGATGAACTACGAAATATATTAGATGAATATCATACTAATCCCGCATTTATTTTCAGTTTAATTCAACATTTGAATGTGGTTGGATTCGATAACATAATTAAAGACATATTAATTATAGAAATCAAGAATTGTATAAGATTGTATTGGAATGACGACGAATTCTGGTCTGAATACGATAAAATTAATATAATACAATCTTTATTTCAAACAATCGTTACAACAAATGATAGTATTCGATGGAAGGTTACATACATATTTGATTCATTGATATCAAAACGATTGCACAATATTTGGTGGTATGATATTTTTATTAATATTATTAACACTGCAGATGCATCAATGAAGATATATTTCATATACATTGGGACCAAAATCATGAAAATACACAACAAAGAACGAAAATTGCTGCCACAAGAATTCGATTCAATTTTATTTAATGTTTATAATGCATATAGACCCATATTCGATTCATTTTATGAAAATAGTCCTGTTAATATGATCGAATGCAATATTTGTATTCTAATAATTAAATCATTACGATATTTGATCAAAAATTCATCAAATATTGCCAGAAATGAAAATTTGGAAATGTTAACTGGTGTTCTAATACAACACTTAAATGTACAGAACCAGTCAAATCCATATCTTGAATTGAAAAATCAAATATTGAAATTATTTCAAACAATGATTTCTGAATTTTATGGATCACAGAGTCAATCATATATACTCGCTGATCCATATCGAAATGCATTTGCTGAACAATTCAAATCTATTACTATTCATCAAATAATTTTATTAATCAAGCAAATTGCAACCAATACTGAATCTAAGAAGATAAACAACACAGTTGTTTTCATTGTATATCAGATTCTTTTCTATGAAATCGATTTAGACATAGTTTCACAAGATTTGATAATTTATTTAATTAATCAATGCATTTTGCAACCATCTGATATTGAAGAAATCACTACTAATCCTATGATGTACAAAGAGCAGCAACTAGAATTTGAAATAGTTTTAGATAGAAATCTTCCGAGATTAATATGCGCGTCAATCATTAGAAAAATTGATGAAATCAATCCAACTGTTATAGAAACATTGATACCATCGGATACAGAAGAAATACAAATAATTGAATCAAAAATTTTCTTAATTTCAGCAATAATATGGAATAGACTCAAATCAGGACAATATATACCAGAAGAACTCTGCGAAATTTTGGTCAACATTTGCACAGAATGTTTTAATTCAGATTCAAATCCAATAATTTTGTCAGCCTTTAATTTATATTCATTAATCATTCCACATTACAATCCATCAGATGGTGTTGTTCTATGTGAGAACATTCTCGTTAACGATTCTACACTAGAAAATCCACTAATTGGCGTTTTTGCATCAAAAGTCATCAAAAAAGTTATAGAAAGCGAAGACTTGCTTCCGCAAATCAATGTGCCAATAGTAGTGGACTCCCTGCTTAAGCTCATTGATGCTGCACGCTCAAGAACTTTCTTCAAACTGATACAAACGATTTGCCAAAACTATTCCGCCTTCGTTGTCCCTTTTCTCAGCGAAATCTTCAATATTTTCATCACTGGTGCTGAAGAATATGAGTTAGACTCTTTCATCGCCGAGAATTCTTTGGAGACATTATATGAGATTCTCGAAAGCTTCGAAGATGACGAAGAAATAATGATGGAAATCTTCAAAAACATCATGCAGAGACTCATAAACATCTTCTATTCGTGTGATGAGAACTATCCATTCGGTGAATTGCTGAATATCTTTGTTTTCTTTTCTGATCATATCAAATCTGACATGCAGGACCTCTATGACGTTTTCACTGTTATTGTTAATGATATTTTAACGGATGAAAACAAGGCTGATAGCATTTTCATGCTATTTTCGAAGGAATTTACACTATATGTTACACCTCTGTTTTCTGAGCGTGATTCTGAGTTTATAGCAACTGAAGAGGTTATATCCGCGTTCATTAACATGTGTTCAATATGGAATTCCTATCTACAAGATTCAATCAATTCTGGAAATTCTGAAATTTGCGCAACTTCATTAATGAACTTTATGTTCGTGTTAAATATTGGAATTCAAACATTTGAAGATAACAATTACTTAATAGAACTGTTTAATCAATATCATGAATAATTTTTTGTTTGTAATTTTTTTTAAAAAAATTAGAATTTATATATTTAGATCCTTATATATTTTTATATGTTAGATCAAAAATGTATGAAATGATTTTAAAAACAAGAAACGTTATATCTCGAATTTATAAGATTATTTTGACTAGCGCCCATTATGAGTATTGTTCATATATGTCCATACTACCTACTTCCAAAATTTCAACTTTTTTTTGATGTGAAGTAATTGATTTTACATGACAAATTGTCATATTCATTAGAATTTTGTATAAGTTACATGTCAAATTTCTATGAAACTTGATTTTTTAAAAAAATCGCCGATTTTAGACGTTTTTGACCGCAAATATATCAATAAAAAGTGAAATTATTATAGTGTTAATTAATCTCCTGCAAAATGCATAGTATAATCATTACTATGATAGATATATTGATACTGAGAAAATTTATAAACGTGCGCAAAATAGGGGATTTAACTTTCTGAAAATTGTGAAAAATAGGGTATATGACCCCTAAATAAATTTTTAAAAGGGTCCAACTCCAATAATGGATGGAGTGAAATTTGCTCTTAGTTCGATTATTCCTGTTGGTGAGAAATTGAAATTATGTATAGCGAGACTAAGAACCGATAAATCGCCAGAATTGATGAATAAAATGCAGGAAATGATTAACGAATTCGATTCTAAAATTTATAATTTCCAAGATTTACTTCCAAAAGAAAAACCAAAGCCAGATCCAGAACCAAATGCGATAACTACACAGGTTGTTGATACTTTTAACAGCAGAAAACAAAAAATTTATCAACGTTATTCTGGAGAAATCAGCCAAATCAATCAGAGATACAAAAATCTGAGAAAACAGATCGTAGCAAATACAGAATTATATTGCAACAAGGTATATGAACTAGAAGAAAAATTCAAATCTGATGTTGAGAAACTAGAGAACGAAAGAGATAATGAAATCGATCGCAGAAGGACTGCAGTTGACGATGAAATAAGAAATATTGATCAAAAATTTAGACCAATAAAATTAGAATTTCAAAGAAAAACACAAGCGAAAATAGAGGAAATTAACCAAACGTCTGATAATACTTATAAGCATTGGCAAGAGTCTATCGCATCAACGAAGCAAGCAATCGAAGGCGTCGAAAAAGAATATTCAGAAAAAGAAGAATTTTTCATAACAAGTGAGCAAGAAATCGTCAACAGCTACAAAAACAGGTGCCAAACAATAAGAGAAGAACAAGAGGCCGAAATGGGCAAAATCATTGACGAAATGAACGAAGTGAAAAAACTTATTCACAGAGAGAAAGACAAAGTATTGAACATCAACGACAGAGGAAACATAGCGGTAACAACCTATCATTCAAACTATTCGGAAATGGTGGCGAAACTCTCAAAGCATCACACTACACAAATGAAATTAATCGAGATAAAACTTGCTGAAGCAAGACATAAAGCAGAGAGATTAACTGACATCTACGCAGAGAAAAGCGAAAAGTTTAAAGACATAATTGTAGTAAACACATCAGAGCAAGATGAGCAAATTAAAAAGGAGGTAGATAAGAGGCCAAAACTAATAGAAGACGCCGTAAAAGAGAAAACAGAAGAATATACAAAACAAATAGAATTACTTCAAACAAAAATCAACAATCTACAAACAGAAATCAACTCAAACATCACTGAAGCCAACAAAATTGTTTCTTCTGTCCATAAAGAGATGAATGACAAGCTGAATAAAATACAGGATGCAAATGATAAAGAAATAAGAGAGTTAAATGAAGAAATAACAAAAATTGTAACATACAAAAGTAAAATCGAAGGTGAAGAGAAAACATTGAGAGATTCTACTGAAATCATTTTCCAGTCACAAGTTAACAACCTCAACATCGCTCTGACAGCAATGAAGAGACGACATGGCGAAGAAATAGATACAATAACAGCAAGAGAAAAACCAGTAGAAGAATTTATTGACTACGATAAACTTTATGAAGACGAAATAAATAAAACTGATAGCGAATACAGACAAGAAGAAGCCTCATACGAAAAAGAGAAGTCAGTGTTGCTTGGTGTTAAAGCTGAAGAAGATAAATCACGAGGATATTTAGAAACACGAAAACAAAATTCGCCTGAAGTCACTGCGATGAAGGAGACAGCAGACGACTTGAAAACTAAATTACATGATGTCACGGCTAGGTCTGACAGTGGAAAAGCTGCATCAGCAGCAAAGCTTGAATCAGACAAGAAAGTTTTAGATTTGAAATTAGAAGCAACAATTAATCAAATAGAAAAACATCATCAAGATAAAATGAATATGTTAAGGAAAGATAAAGAAACATTCAAAAACGAACACGATAAAATCCAAAAGCAGTTGGATGAAGCAGCGAAGCGTAACGATGAAGCGAAAGTCAGAGCGAAGCTCGCTGATGAGATGAACGCGAGAATTCCTGAGCAGATGAAAGAAGAAGCAGCAAAAAAGAGAGAAGAATTGCTGGAAACATATATAGACCAAGCTTTCGATCAAAACAGGAAAGTTAGAAAACTTGAAGAGCAAAAGAACAAACTAGCAGAAGAAACAGAGAAGACAGTCAGGAGATCAGAATACCTCAGAACACATATAGCTCTAAGAAAGCAAGAATATGAAAACAAAATCAAAGAAGGATTGGATAGATTGGATCACGATTATTTCATCATGAAGAAAGAACAAGAACAATTGATGGAGAAACTTGCTCAGACATACAAAGACAACAAGGATACTTTACTAGATGAGATTATTGATAGATCGAAGTCTGCTGATGAGTTGATTGCGAAAATAGAGAAGCTTCAGAATGACAGCAAAATCGGAATTGAAAGAGCCATTGAGATGATGGTTAACGAATTGACAGGCGAACATATGAACAAGCAAAAAGAGAGAAAGAAAGAACTTGATGCTGAAAAGAAAGTTATTCAGGTAGAAATCGACAATTTATTGTTTGAAATTAAGAAAGAGAAAAATTGGAAAGCACAGGATAATAGAATGGCCCTGAAACGAGAGTTTGAGAAGATGGAGAAAGAGATGAGTAATAAGGAGGAAGAGGTCGACAAATTGCAAAAAGAAGTCGAAGTGCTGAAGAAGAAACTTGATGAAGAAATGAACTCGCCATGCAAGAAGTGTCCTAAAGTCCAGGAAGAGATAGATTTCGTGAAGAAGGACATCCTCGATATTGTCACTCACATGCAAAACGTAGAATTAGAAGACTCAAACAGAAACTTTATAGCCACTCATTTCGGCACAAAATCTCTTCCACCACTCAAAAACTAACATTGTTATATTATTATTTGTTTGTAAATATTGGTATTTAATAACTCATATAACATAATTTCGAGCTTTATTTTGCATTTACTTTGGGAAATCTATTGATTATGAATAACAAAATTTACCTAATTTTTTTGAGACTAGGACATTGTTAAAATTGAAAATTTGAAACAATAGCGCAACTTTATCAGACACTATAATTTTTTTATATGAAAATTTCAGTTAAATCTCTTCATTCTTGATAAAGTTTTCTTATTTTCAGATTGGAATGAGTTTTATGAACATGTTCCAGAAAGAAATTCTACTTCTAAGAAGAAAAATGATAAATTCTTAAATATAATTCCTTATCTTTCTTCTACTGAGTGTGAAGCTCTAATTGCATTAAAAATAGCAAAAATCAAGGAATTGCAGACACGCAATAATTCAAATCATATCCCATTAAATCGTTATTTATTATATTTGTTTATCCTTGAATTATAGCTATTAATATATAATAAGTGCGCTGGAACCTCAACCCAATAAACAATAAATCATACATATATTAAACGACTAACTGCAAAGAAATTAT
This sequence comes from Trichomonas gallinae, assembly GCA_008369845.1. Lineage (NCBI taxonomy): Eukaryota > Parabasalia > Trichomonadida > Trichomonadidae > Trichomonas > Trichomonas gallinae. Next base: position 11,247 of record MRSU01001875.1, read on the forward strand.
AAAAAACAAAGTTTATTCACACAAATATTCATATATAAAAACATGATAAAACAATATATAATTATTCTTGCGACGTAAGAAGGAGAGAGTCTGTAAGACATGTATCAGTCATGAAGCTGCTTAACTTCTTCTTTTTCTGCCAGAATCTAATGGAAATCACAGAGATGATGATCATAATGAAAAGTGCGACAATCGAAGCTCCTATGATAATCAGAATATTTATATTGATTTTGTTTGGCGAAACCGGATCATGATGTTTCTGTATCAATGATATGCATGTTTTGTCGGTTAGTTTCCTTATCTGCATGTCAAATAGTCTGTTGTCACCAGCAAATTGCCAGTGTGAACTTATGAATGTCAAGTTTATGCTTGAAACATTTATGTCAAACTGTTTCGCACAGAAAATATCAATCGCGAAATCATCTAAACTGGAGAAAATCTGGTCATGCTTCTCTACGTTGTGGAAAGATACTTCAAATACACTTTTATCCTTATTCTGCGTTATTCTGTTCGCGTATAGATAACCGCTTTTTTGGACGGAATAAAAAACACGAATAATAGAAACGTTTTCGATAGAGTCTATATATCCCATGCTGTGGTGATCTATGTATATATTCTCCGACGAAATTCTCGACGCCATGACTTGATAACTCGAAGAAAAGCATGTGTGGAGAGGTGTGAAAGAAATTGATGAATTATCATAAGCAGATTGATCTTTGAGAACTAAAATTCTTATATTAAAATGCTTCTCAAAATCTGCTCTTATTTTACCACTCTTGGCCAAGAAAATACTCGAATCTTGATTGAAATTGTTTCCTGTGACTTTCAAAACGCCTTCATTCTCCAGTTTTTTGATCAACGTATTTGGTGATACTTCGACTGTAAAAAATTCCATAACTTTTAGGTTGATTGGCCTCTTTGAGTCAACAACGAAATCACCTTGGAACTCAGCTTTAGTAAGATTTGGATGATCAACAACAAAAACAGTGTTCTTTCCTCTAAAAATGAATTCTGTGTTAGGGTTAAACTTCAAAACAAAATCATTTGAAATCAAATGTGTTTCATTGAATAATGTTTTTGTTTCATTTAAAGTTATAAACATTTTGCAAGGATTAAGTGATGTAATGTTGGAATTTTTGAGATTAGATATGGAAATATGCTCAGTATTTAATGTGTAGTTACCGAAAGTTGAAACAAACGAAATTTGTTTGGCGTTGATTTTTCCGTTGATTTTTATTTTTGTTGCTATCAAACTGTCGAAATATCCATCATCTTCTATTTCTATTGTTGGCCATGTTCCAGGCAATATGTTTGTTATTGCCCAGTAATTTGTCAATTTCGAGATATTTTGGAGTTTTATTATTGGTGAATTTTCCGCGTGAATATATAAATGAGCTTTATTTGTATTTTCTGATAAATACTCATACATCAAATCTGTTTCATTGAGATTGAATCTTTTGAATTTTTCAGTTATATTAACTTCAGTGTCTGATAAAACGACAGATTTAAATATTGAAATCTTATTCTTGTGAATTACTATGGATTTAGTATCATCTGAACCATTAACAATATCGTAAGCTATTGTATCATAATTCTTTGTGTAAACTTGAATGTGCTGATGATCAAAATTGTTACATTGCTTAGATTGGATTATAACCATGTCGCTCGGATCATTATCACTGAAATAACAATATCTCATTAAAATAAAGTCGATTTGATCGCCAATTATCCGTGGAATGGGTAGATTATTTGATTGAATATAAATTTCGTTTGCTTTCACATGGGATGCGTAGATATAAGATTCAACACCCATTTGAAGCACATAATTGCATATAATTGTTAAGTTTTCTGCGTTTAAAGTTGAATTTTTCAATGATAAAATATCAAAAGTTATCTTTTTGAGATTAGATATTATTGAGCACTGATCTCCGGTCATATATACTCTGTGAAACGACATAGAACCATCTGGAAAAGTAGTGAAAAGATATAATTGTTTTTCAATCTTCCAGTTGCGAGGTATAGCTATGTTCTTGACTTTCCCAACAATATAAGTAGTTGTTGGCTTCATTTGCGTAACAACGGCTGGAATAAATTCAGATTCACCAACAATAGTTAATTTTTCATATTGCGTAATATCGAAAATGAGGCTTTCTTCCGTCCAAGTAGAAGGAAGTAAGTTCAGAGTCAAATGAGAATGAATTTGGAGATCGAATTTAACTGTTAATAAGGTATTTGACATAAACATGCTGTATGTTTTGATTACTTGCGACTTGGTAATGTTGATGTGAAATACGGCATCGGCTGCAGGATAAAATTTAAATCCTTGTTTATTTGAATTATCATTAATTATAACAATGCTGCCAATGAGACTGATATATATTACGTTAGGATGGTTTTTCAATATGATTTTTTGTTTGGTTACGTTAGATTCAATATTGCGAATTTCATCTGGCCGGAGATCTTTGAAGTCGAGAATATAAGGAGAATTACTTGAATCTTGTAATTGCTCTGATAGCGAAAAAATATGAGCAAAGAAGACCGAAAAAAGAATTAAATCTAACAACCTAAAAAAATATAAATAGTTGAACCAAAAAAATTATGATGCATATTGAGTTATTAACAGATATATGTATCGGATTCACTGAGAAACAAAAATTTCAATTTTTGATAAAATATTTAAGTCGATTAATCATAATATAAAATAATTAATTAATGTTAGGATTTTTAAAATATTCAATATTGTAATTTTACATTTTCAAAATTTGAGACGCAAAATCTATAATATTATATTATATAGATAGAGTAGAAATTTTTGATTCGACATGTGTTATTCAATTGAATTTTATCTGATTTAGTAAACTTAAATATATTTTGGTTATTTTTATTAGTATCCATCAAATATGTACGGGTTAATTTGGTTATCAGATTTCCAATAATACCAAATAAATATAAGTAATGATTTATAATCTTGTATAGACACTAAATTTTATTAAATTTTGCTAATATAAGCAATATCGCATTTTTCAAATTTTCAATTTTGGAATTTAATCAATAATATAGTAACGATATGTTATACTTTGTCAATGTATGAGTTTTATTCAATTAAAATACCAATTATAGCAAAAAATATTTTGAAATAAAATGAATGGAAATTTAGAACCTTAGTTTTTTGTTGTAATGAACAGCGATGGAAAATGTACCTATATTTAAAGATTGAATCACATTGCAAGCAATTTAAAACTTCAAATTTCCAGCAATTGATGTTTTTAATGCTTTTTCAGACTTAAATATGTAGATAAAGAGTTGTGTAAGATGTATATTTTTATATATAACAAAATTAATAACAAATTTTCAATGAGATTGAATAAATTGGAACCATTCTCTCTAAGCTTCTGACATAGACCAACTGGCTGTCATTGACTTTGAATAACAGTGTATCATAGTTTTTAGATTCAGGAATCCTAAAACTTTCAATGGAACTGTATTGTTTATAGTCCACGATTTGCTTGCCATAATCCAAGGCGCACAAAAGAACTTTGTGCTTTCCTGGCTGTAAAATGCTTAAATCGTCGGAAACAATAATTTTGTCTTCTGCTAATGGAATGGCAAAGGCCAATTGCATCCACTTATATCTATCAGATGCAATGCAGAATTCTGTAACTGTTGGAAGCTTAACAACCGTCTTTAAATGGAAACATTCGGATAATCTTAACTGGATCCAGTGCTGGACATAATTAAATTGTCTGGATCCTTTTCTAACGACAGTTGGCTCATCTGGAAGCATTGGTTTTTGCGCTCTTTCTAAAATTTTGAGTTCGCATTTTTCAAAAACGCAATTTCTGTTGATTAAGATCATCTTTTCATACTGCTTCCTCAGCCTTTGGTTCTTGTCAACGAGCTTAAGTATTACTGAGTCAATTGTCGTCTGATCTAATTCTGGTAAAATAATTTGTCTTCTTTCTCTTTGTTCGAGAAATGCTTTCATTTTCTCGTTGATATTCATTATTTTGGCAACAATGTTGACTTTTTCATCGAACTGGCCAGAATTTTCAAGTTTTTGTCGAAATTCTTCGTTTTCGTGGCCAATTTCAGCAATTAACTGCATAATTTCGGAATCAGTCAGTTTATTAATGTCAACACTTCTCTGTGGAAGTCCAAGCTGCATTCTTAGCCTATCATTTTCTTGCAGTAGTCTTTTCAAGATTTGTTTTGCGTTCTTTCCGCCGAGAATATCATCAAGGGAGTGAATTGGTCCGTCTCCTTTTGGATTTCTAACTTCCGTCTGTGGAATTCCAGTTCTTCTCTTCTTCTGGGGAGTTTTTTGGATTTCGTAAATTTCATTTTCTGATGCAACTTCGATTCCATCCAAGCAAAATGGCCTATTCTTTGCTGCTGATAATATATTCTGTCTGAATGCAATATATTCTGTTAAATCATCTCCAAATTTTTCTTGGAACTCGGCGAATGATGAATAGTGGCCATTTGACGGAATATCGAAAAATACTCCACGAATGTCAAGCTTAAACAATGAGTCTGCCTTGGAAACGAACTCAATTACATCTTCTTGAGAATATCCCTTTGTATCCTTAAGATCAATCTCTTCTACATTGGGGGAAATATTTAGAATGTTGAGTAAATTTGAAATCTTTGTCCCACATATGCTTAAAACGCGTAATTTTGGAAGTTGAATTCTGATTTCGATAGATTCATCGTCAAGTGGATTATATGATATATCCAATACTTCCAATTTTTGAAGTTTAGCAATAAATGACAGTGAAGTTATGTTATTGTGAGAGACATTTAAATTTTGCAAATTCGAAAATTCGAGATCTACATCTTCACATATCTTATTATGAGATAGTGATAGTGTATTTAGCGATTTAAAATCAGAAAACTCGATTAAACTCGTAAGGAAACAATGATCTAAAATTAATGTTGTAAGATTTGCGAAAATCTTTGAGTAATTAAATTCATTAATAATGTTCTTGGACATATTCAAGTATTTCAAGCTTTGAATTGGGTTTTTAACAAAGATTGAATGAATTCTATTATCAGATGCATTTATTTTGGTGATTTTTTGTGAAAATTCGATGTTTTCAAGGATTTCTATTCTGTTTGATGACAAATCTAAAGTTTCTAATTGTTTCAATGGAGATAAATTTTCGATTTTTGTTAATAAATTCCTAGACAAATCAATTTCACGAATATTTTGAACATTTTTAAGATCTTTGTCATTAATCTCTTCTATTCTATTTGATGCTGCAGCAAGTTTATGTAAATTTGGATTTTCTTGTGGAAATTTAAGATTTGATATTAAATTGTTGCTAACATCAAGAGAACTGCAGTGACCCATTTGCAAAGTCTGCAAGTTTTTGAGCATTTTCCCTTGTAAATTTAGTTCAGACATCAACAAAATAAAATAAACGGGAAAACTTTTTATTAAAGAAATGAAATATTTGGTATTTCTACGTGATATATATTGCTATTATTTGGAAAAATCGGATTTTTGGTATTTATGACATGTAAAATGATATTTTTGTCAAGTAATTATTTTCATTGCATAACATCATTAGAAAACATATACATTCATTGTAAGCATATGATGCAAAGACTCTTTACGCTAAATTTCGATAAAATCAATTGCGTAATTTTTATGATCGAGAATTTATATATGGATTAGGCGGCCATTATATCAGGGTTATCAATATGTTTATGTAAATGAACCAGAATATGTCTCATTTTTTTTTCCAAAAAAATGAAAAATTTCCAAAATTTTGTCAAAAAATTTTATTCAAAATTTCATTAAGCAACTCTATAACATATAAAAATATTTTTTGAAGTCGTTTTAATACAATTAATTTTTTATTATTTCTATATTTAATACATATATAAATAAATCGAAATATCAAAAGAAAATTAATACTTTATCGGCAATTTATCGAGGAAAAATACGAAATAATTTTTTAATCTAAAAATATTGAATAATAGCATATTCTAAATAATGATAACAAATAAAAAATTTAATAGAAAATTATGACGAATTTTAAAAAGTGCTAAAAAATTGTTCGATGCAAAAAAATCTGACAACTTTAAAAGTGACATAATGCAATCTAAAATTTGGACACAAGAATCTTTTTCTAATTGGTCCTCACACTTCTTTTATTCGTCACATTACATAGCATCACTTGGGGAATACTTGGATGCATTTTCAGACATCGTAGACCATATCTGCGAATATCATTTTCTTCCACAGCGAATAGCAATGAAACCAGAGAAATTTTTCGAATCATTGATACAAATGTGCGGAGAAATAATGAGAATTAACTCGTTACGCGATGAAGACAAAGAAAATGTCAAAAGATATTTTTCAATACTTTTTAGACTGTTCAAAATCTCGCCAATATGCTCAAATTTCTACATCGAATTTTTCTCGTATTATATTTTTAATCCAACATATGCTCTTTACCATAATAATCGCGAATTTTTTACCGAAATATGCCAAGCTTACGTAAACTCCGATTCTGCGACGGAATTATTCAAACAATTCGATAGCAATGATGAATTGCCGCTTATATTCATGCGCTGCGCGATTTTCTTCTTTTATGTTCCATTCACAGAGACAGGAACATCAGAGGAAAGACTTAACGAAATATTTAACCACATAATCGAAAAGATGAAATTACTACAACTCCATAAGAACAGAAATGCTGTTTCTGAGCAACTTGCAGATTTTATTTCGAATACTTTAATGAGTTTAGGCTCAATAGACAAACTAACTGATGAAAAAACCTCCCAAATTCTCGATTTACTCGCTCAACAAATCAAATCAGAATTTTTCGATAAACAGATGCATTTCTTGAAATATTTGCACCAAATCTGCAACCAGCCAAAATTCGCCCCACATGTTTTCAAGTGGCTGAAGGACTCAGGCTTCGCTGATTATCTTTATCATATTGAATTTAAATCTGCATTTCTTCCGATTTTCGCTGAATTGTTCAAATCATTCTCTAATGCCGACCTTCTCACTGTTGATAGCTTCAAAGCGATTTGGTCTCAACACACAACTTATCAAACATCTTCAATTAATCAGTTTTATCATGTTATCATCGAAGTTTTCGCTACTATGAAGCCAGGTTTGATTATTGGCTGCATTCAACAGATTCTTGAATCAAATGAAAAAAATGATGAATGGATTAACTTATTAAAACAGATTTGCTCTGGTTTAGGACATCGTGGCAATCAAGCTGAAGCTATTAATCTCGTTCACGACCATGTTGCTCAATTAGCTAAAGAGGAAAGTGAAAATCAACAACATTTCGCTGATTTAGCCGAATATTTGAGCTGCATTGGCTTGTCTCATGATCAAATCGTCGCAAAATTAACAGAAATATCAAAATTACCAGAACTTTCACGTTTAGAATTAATGATTTTAGTTTCTCTCCTTCCTAACAGGAAAATCATCGATCAAGATCTCGCAAACAAATTATTGACACTCGTAGTTGCTTCTATTACTAAGAATCCTTCAAACGCTCAAAATTATTTTTCATTGATTCACGTTTTGACGACTTTTAACGATGCAACATTTACCAGCAGCGACGTGAGCACCCTCCTCGAAAGCTCAATGAATTCGCAGAATTTACTTAATTTCATGATTATGTTACTCGAAAGATATATGATTAAAGAAGAACAAGTTTTATCAGCAATCGAGAACCTTCCTGAGAAAAAGATCAACGCGAAATTCTACACATTCATCAAAAAAGCCTTCTTTTCGTTCAAAAATGATCCAAATAATCCATCCGGACTCTTTGAAATTACTTCTCTTCCATTTATGAACGAAGACTTGTTGTGGACATTGTGTCTTCGCGATTCGTTCATCCAGGAAAGATTTATGAGGCTTTTAGCAAGAATTTATTGCCGAAACAGCGAAACTTATCTACCTGATGAAGACATGATCCACATTTTTCTCACAAAGTGGTCAGAAAAGTTCTTCGAGCAGACAGATAACAGCATTAAGAACTCATTGGTTAAAATTTTGACATATTTCGTCAAAATTTGCGAAAAGGACGTTTATCCACTAAATTACGGATTTAATAGGCACAAGCAGGTCAGAGCATCAGAAATGATTACTGTAAATGCAGAATTTCATGATTCAGAAGTTTCTCTTTGCGTTTGCAGGTCAATGAGCGTTGCTGCCCTTACTAAACAGATTGCAGATGAATTTGATCTGCATTATTCAGGCTGCCAGCTCGAACATGATGATTTTCCCGTTGATTTCGACAAAGACTTGTCAATTTTCGATGAACATGATAATGTCGATGTTGTTGTTACTGGTGGAAAGTGTCCAGATATAAGAGAGCGCACAACTCTTCCTTCTTTGGCGATAATCGAAATGAAATTGCACACGAAGCTGATTAGACTGATGGATGAACTTCCTGCCATCGTAGAATTACTCGATGAGCTCCCAACACACGAAGATCTCGTTGATGTCATTGGAAAAATGCATGATATGGGATTAGATAAAGTATTTCCAAATACGAGGCCGAGATTCTTCAAATACAACTTCGATACATTCATTAACAGGTTCACACTCAGTGATATTCCATCTCTCAAAGAAGTTGGTTTGTTCCAGTACATATTAACAGTCGGATTAGAAAATAATGAGCCAATTTTGCTCCAAAATATTTTATCATGGCTCCAAGACATATTAAATAACGGTGTTGACATAGGAATCGATGAACAAATCTTATTTGACCAGATTTTGAGATTATTGAGAAATTTCCCAATGAATGAATCGTCATCGAAATTATTTAGGAACGCATTTGACGCTGTACATAACCTCAATGACCCGCGTTCTCTCAAATTCGACTTAGACACAATAAAAGTCTTGATATTGAAATTCTTGGCTTCAGAAAATGATAATATCGCCTTTGATTCATGCATGTTCTTCGAAAAGTTAAATATTCCATCGACTGTTTACGCTGAATTGAGTTCAGAAGTCGATTTCACGAAAGATAATTTCTTTTCAAGCTGGTCCGATCATATAATGAACAGGGACGAAACAGCAGTAAATATTGTTATGTCCAACCTCACTGAAACAGTTTCATGGGGCCATCTCGATTTATTAGATGCATTATTAGAATTTCATGCAATGAATGACGAAGAAATTGACAAAATCACAACATTCATCTGTAACAACTTCTTGGATCCAGGAGCTGAAGCAAAAGGCGCGAAAATCTTTGAATCCGCAATGAATGTCGCCAAGCACTTAAACGGACCAAAGATTGTTGCAGCTCTCCACCATCTATGCGCAACATCATTCAGAGAATGGGACATCGATGGAGATAAAATCGTTCTCCAAAAAAGCGGTTCATACGTCGGTTTAGACAACTTAGGCGTCACTTGCTTCGTCGACAGTGTCCTCCAGCAGCTGTTCAGGATAACAGAAGTTCGCCAAGCCGTTTTTGATTTTGTTGGAAAGAATTCTTTCATCAAACAACTTCAATATTTGTTTGCAAACATGATGTATTCGAACCTTCAGTCTGTCTCAACACAGAAATTATTGAATGCTTGGTCCAATGATAGTGATGACGTTTTAGATACAAATGTTCAACAGGATGCATGCGAATTCCTTCAATTATTGTTAGACAAGCTCGAAAAAATACTCGGAAAAGATAAATTAAGTCTCTTCAACGGCGAATTTATTAACAGAATCGAATCATTGGACGGATCATTAAGTTCTGAGAGCACAGAGACATACATTGCCTTGCCTGTTGACGTTCTTCACTCAAGGACACTTGATGAGAGCCTTAAAAAGATTTCTATACCTGAAATTCTCAAAGGCGCCTACAAATTCGAAGGAACAGACCAGAAAGTCGACGTCAAGAAGTTCTGTCTATTCGGAAAAGCACCAAAGAACTTAATCATTCAGCTCAAAAGATTCGAATATAATTTCGAAACATTTGTTAGATACAAAGTAAAGACACCACTCTCTTTCCCAGCAGAATTGTCTCTCGCTGGCAAAGATTACAAACTCGCTGGCGTGATTATGCATTCAGGATCAGCAGATTTCGGCCACTACATCAGCTACTGCCTCCAGGAGAACGGAACATGGCAGTGCTTCAACGACAACATTGTCACGCAAGTCACTCATGAACACGTCTTGTCTGTCGGCAGAGGAGAAAAAGGAACATGGAGCGCTTTTATTTTGTTCTACGACTCTGAGCCACAAAAACCAGTCACAGTTCCTAGGAAGTTCATGGATTACGTTCGCAGTGAGAACGACTACAACTGTCTCACGAGGCTTACTTTTTCATCTGCCGCAACAGATTTGTTCAACTACTTCTTGGGAAGCAAGGATGACTCATTGTTCCAGGAAGCTGTGCAGTTCTCGATGACATTTGCCGCCTTCACTGTCGGTGGAATAAACGGTGCCAAACTTCTTAAGAACGCGAACGAGACATTAATGGAAAGGCCTCAAGTTTGCGCGAATTTAGTCAGAGAGCTTTCGAAGCTTTTCCTGTCGAATCTGTTCATTTATTGCAAGCACAGCGAAGTGAGAATTGCAGCATCAAATGTCGTCATTTCTCTGATGAAAGTTGTCGGTCCTTCTGCTCTTGATATAGTCAACAGATATTTCGAGGACTTCGAAGCTCATCCGGAACACTTAGAAGGAATAATGAGCATCTATGTTGAAGCCGCTCATATAGAAGCATGCAAGCCAGTCCTCAAGAACAAGGTTTTGTCCCAGTTGGAGGATTTAGTTAGACACATGGAGCCGCAGAGAGCTAAGTCTAACTCTATGGACCACATCTTTAGCGCAATTCTCGCGATTGGCCCGTCCAGTGGATTCGGAGACGAAATCGTGAGCACGAGATGGATTGAGAAATACTTTACGTTAACTGATCTCACTATCATTGCAGATGTTATCAGGAAGTCTCCTACAGCACCAGATCAGCTCCGTAAATTTGCTGCAAAGACGCCGAACCCTAAGTGGAGGAATTTGCTCAAACTCTTCCCCGAAATACAAGCAGAAAAGCAGTAATTTTTTATCGCAATTGTTTTATGTTTTATACTTTAATAATAAACAATTTATATATTAATTTTCCAAGCTCTCTTTTACATCCTATAAAGCTAATATTTTATTTTTCAATAAAGTGATGACAATATTTAAATTACAGCATATACAAGGTGCTTTTGTGTGAATGTTGTATTATCACTCATATAATTACGAAATCTTTATTGCGAATCATTATATTCCAAAATTTCAACTGATCAAAAAATGAAGCATTAATTAATGGTGTTGTATCACATTCGATTTTTGATCTGTTATTGTTTCAACTAATCATGATATGTTTAGTATATATTTGATGAAGCCATTCACTTCCAATTAACTATAGATAATATTTATAAACTAAACTTAAAAATATCAATTGATGTTAAAAATTAAAACATCTAAAATACAGCAATATATGAAAATAAATATAGTAATATTATGCTTGATTCGCAAGCTCAACCATGGATTTGTTGTTTTCAACTTTGATTGATTTTTCTTTGCACAAGTAGTAAATTCTAAATATAAGCAATAATAAGGTAACAACTAACAAGACGGAGAGCATTATTATTAGCTTGAGATCGAATACAAGTGGAAGTGGGGCATATTTTCCATGGCTTTCGCTGACGGTGATCTGGACGGTCATCGGACTGAATTGCTCAAACCTGTCGCTAGATGAAGGAGAAATCTGGAACAAAAACGAACGATCTGAAGGCACAGCGTTTTTATATGTTTCTTTTCCTAAGTTTCTCATCCAAGTTCTGTCCAGGATAACTTTGCTATATGAGGAAAGTATTGTCATGGCGACAGACGTCGAATATCCATCATCCGAAATGAAATCTAAGTCTAAAGCGTATTGTACTGGAATATCAACCTGATCTGTTGGTATTATCGATCCATCCTTAGGCGATATGATGCCTGGTGTAAATGGATTCTCGTAATCAAGTTTTAATTTCGATGTATATCCAAAGTGAGGGTCTGTTGATTCTATAACTAAATTCATGGGCAGGCCAGTCTTAAAGACAGATGGAACATAAGAAAGAGTCATTTTCGTGAAGTCTGAATTATAATACATTTTGATTTTGACTCTTCTCTTTCCGCTCTCATCTTCCAAGTATACTAGATAAAGAACTTTTCTGTTTTCTTCAGGAACTGAAACGTTAATTGTGAATTTTGTGCCAGCAACAAATTTTACTGGCTCAACTTCACCTGGGAACGTAATTTTATCTGGTCCAGGCGAGAATGGATTGGCACCGATTCTTTGATTGATCTGATCTCCTCTTGGACGCTTCTTTGTATAATAAATATGAAGACTTGCCTTTAAAATTGTTCCTCTGTTTGCATCATCTGTTTCTTTGAATACAAGAGTCCATATTCCTTGTGGATTTTCACCGAGGAACTTGTAAGATGTGAATTCCATGGATTCAATATTCAAATCTAAATCTCCTTCAGTAAGAATCTTCATTTCGCATCTGGTGCCACTTGGACTGATTATGTGTGGATTTAATGATCCAAAAGACAATTTTTTCGCATTTAATTTTAATAAAATTGATGTAACCGATTGAACTTGAGGATCATCGACTATGAACGTAACAGTGTAGTCGCCTTTATCTAGCACGAGGTTTAAATCCTTCCTTTGCTCCCAATCGTAGAATTTTCCGCAAGATTCGAAATTTAGCGCTAAATCGACCGCGCGGCCGAGATTTAGGCGTCCAAAGCCAGTTCTCCTGTTGAAATTGAGCCCAAAACCATTGACATCCCAATTCAAAGAGTCTGGCATTGTTTTGTCAGCAGTCATTGCTGTGATGTAGAATAAATCAGCGACAGTGAGGTTTGGATTTGCTTCCATGAGCACAGCAAGTGCTCCAGCGAAAATAGCAGCGCTTGCATTAGGCGAAGTAAAGTTAGAATACACGACATCTTTTCCCATTGAAGAAGCTGTTGGCAAAGCCGCATTATCGGCGCACGGACAAGCAAGGAAAGCGCTAACACCCTCAGCGCCGTGATTTAAAGGCACACCGCGGTTGTTTACGCCGACAATTGAAAAAACCATCGGCCAGCGTCCAGGCGGCGAGAAGAGTGGGTCAGAAGTACCGTCAACATCGAGGGGAACCACAATAGGATGCTGCCAGTTGTCTTCTTCAGGTTTATAGAGACAATCATCTAAAATTTCTTTCGGAAGCGCTTCTGGCTCAATATACCTGCACCACCTCCCGTAGCAGTTCGTCTTCAGGTACTGCAAAAGCGCAATGTGCCATTCTCGGCTCCTGTGGCAAGCAACAGTCTGAAGATGCTCAGTTCTTCCGGAATAGTCCGTAAAGTAATAAGACGCAACATGCGCGTTAGGTGCTATGCCTGTAAAATTTTCAACCGGTTTTCCGGCTGCCAATCCTAAGCTAGCCGTCGCAATGTGATTATTTTTCGGATCTGAAGGCGAAAGATATGGTTCATCATCCAGAATATTGATGAACTGGTCCTCTATAGCGCGATCTTTGTATGAAGAATGTTCGAAAAGGGCTCCATCGGACATCACATTTATTGTAATGCCGTTTCCAGTGTACATAGACACGTACTTATGCCCGGACCAGTTGATGTCTTCGTGTTCAAGACCGTTGAAGTACTCCTGGCCGGGATTGTCGAGCCACCAATAGAAGAGAAAAACTATCAAAAACATTTTTTATAATTTGAGCGGAAAATAATCGTTGTGATGATAAATCAACGGCATCAATTTTTTTCTACACAATTTTTTTGTTTTGTTTAAACTAGACATATTCATAATTTCACTTTTTACATATAAATTATCACAAAATTTTTTAGATTTATCTCAAAAATAATCATTTGAGATCTATCATTGAAATCTAACTAAAAAAATCTATATAATATCTAAAAACATTCACTTTTTACATATAAATTATCACAAAATAGTTTAAGTTTATTTCAAAATTGATTAGTTGAGATCTATCATTGAAAAACAATTAAGTCATATTAATAGTATATGCATAAATATTCACTTTTTAAATTAAAATATATGAAAAAGGTGAGAGTTTATACTCAAATTCGCATCATGAAGGTTCTGCTTAGAAAAATAAATTGTTGATATATGATATACGTATATATAGATTCACTTTTTACATGGCCAAAAGGTGGAGGTTTTATCAGAATTTTAAATTTAAAAAAGATTGAAAATAATTGATATCAAATTACTTGTTGGCGTCTTTGCGATTCTCTTGTAAACATCACAAAAGATGAACAGAGTTTTTGAAAAATTGAATTATCTGGAAAAAAAAATAATTTTTCTGAAGAATATTGAATCTTTTTATAGTTTGTCACCGGAAGTATATCAATAAAGATATGTTTTCTGATTTTTGCAAAAATTCAGTTAGTGTTCGTTTTCCCATTTATAATCAAACTATGTAATCTATATAATGTTATGCATCTATTTTCAACTTTATTTTTTCAATGTGGGAGTTAAAATTTGATTCACTTGCTGATTCATCGCTGCCTTCTTAGGGTTATATTACATACATCCATTGGAACTGAATTTCACGATTAGTTCATTAAAATAAGGATATAATCTTCGAAATTATAAATTACTATCGATTCACGGGACTCTGTGACGTAGCAGGTTCCAATGTGTCCATACATACGTTTGATGGTGTTGATTCGATGACACAAAGCAATCGAATTTTTGGAAAATTGTTACTGGTTTTAATGTCATTAATACTTATGTCATTGTCATGGTACTCTTAATATATAAAGTTTTCACATTTTTAATTTTTATTTAGTCGATAGAGTCGAAATTATTATGATTTATTTGAGTGGAACAGGCTGTTATTTATTGTATAGATATGAAAAATATAATTATTTTTAATTCGACTTATAAATTACAACAATTTTGGCCTTTTTTATCATTGCTATTTGTATATTTAAGTAAATAATCATCTAATTCATATATTCGATTTATTTTTCAACATTATAGAAAATTATAGTTCTTTTATTGATATTTAACCGATGTTATATTTACCAATAGTCATATTATACTATAGGGAACATGCTCGCATGAATTACTCCCATTTTGTTAAATAATATTTTGTAATTGGCAAAAACAATGCAAGAGCATGTTGATAACAAGTATCTAGTTAAATCAATCAGTCGATTCACATTAGTTGTCATAATATTTTCAACAAATTTTTTTAATATTTTTTGAGTGCTTTGATAGATTTCTTATTGTGTGTAATTACTAAGCACATGAAGATATAGATATCTTCAATTTACCAAGACCTAAATTATGATAAATTAGATTGTTAATATTTTTCTTTGATATACATCAAAAACACTTAAAATACAAATGTTTGGTATTGTGCTGAATATAGTGAATATTTCCTATTTTGCCAATTCCGTGTATTTCTGAATTAAATTATTTTTCAAATTCTCGACTTGAGGCCTCCGGAATTTATATATAGGTATAGATAAAAATGAGATTATTGTTGCTGCGTCCGTCAATCTGTAAAAAATATCTTGATCAATATTTCTGTCAGCTAAAGCATCATAAACTGTATAATGATCAGGTAGTAGCTCAAGTATTTCATCACATGCGCGTATTCCTGCTTTTATTTCTTCTGGATCTGCTTGGTCAGATTCTGGAGGTTCTTCTGGATCATTTTGGTCCTGCGGTTCGACTTCTTCGTCCTCTTCTTCTGGTATTAAGTTTCCGTAACTGTCTTGTTTTAATTTCATTTCTTCTTCAAGTGAAAATTTTTCAATTTCGGGAAGATTTTTTAGTAAATGTACAATATTGTCATGGCCAACTTCTATACCTTCTGGTAAATCTTTAACTGTGTTTTCATCAGCTAAATCGTGATAAAAATCTTGATATTCAATTTCATCGTCGTCTTCATCATCATCTACGTCGTTTTCTATGTCTTCTATAACTTGTTTATCAGTTTTATTATGTTTAATCATCCATGCAATTCGAATTGCTTCAAATCGCGCATCATCACATTTTGACATATGAAAAATGAACTATCAAGAAGTGAAAATTAATCTCAGCACTCATATAAAATCTTATTTTTCCGATTCTTCAACAACAAAATTTAAATTAAATTATTGATTGCACAATTTAAGCCATATTTCAATTTCTTTCACACTATATACTAATTTAACCAACTATATCATGATTACAAATCATATACAAGAATGACATATAGAAGAAGTCTATAATAATTAGATAGTGTTTATTCTTGACTAGAATGAAATGGCACATTGTCTAATCTTGACTGAGAGAAGTAGTTTTACAGCTTCATTATTACCTTTTCTTAAGCATTAATCAAAGCTGTTTTGTTGTTATTTTTCTTTGGATTATTACAGCTGTGAGAATCATTTGACAAAAATCATAATCTAGTGAAAAAAATTGATTCTTGGACCATTATCGTGTTTGAAATATGAAAATAATTTAAAAATTTACAAACACTTTACCCAATTTCTAACATTTCTTTCACTTGATCTGGAAGCTGCAAAAGCATATCCCTGAGGTCCTTGAAAGATCTGGCATCAAGAAGGCGAGTCTTCAAAAATTCGCAATCCTGGACTAGCTGGCACGTGAAATCAGAGTCTTCCCTGCTGACTGTCACCAAGAAGAAAAGTATTGATGATAGGAACTCTGTGTCGTACCTGTTGCATATTGAGCAGGCCTTCTCTAGCAAAACAATCAATCCGCCAATCGCGTCTCCCTTTAGTTCGTTTTCTGACTCACTGATTGCGATTGTCGCGAAATTGATGAACCTCGCCGCGACTAAATCATTGTCTGAGTCCAAATCCTGCAGGCACGCGACGAACGCGTTAGTCAATAATGGAATTGAGTGAACGAAGTCTCCGAACGGGAATTCTATTCCTTCAGAGTTGTGCAAATCTATAGCGAGGTCTGCTACATCTTTCAGTACATTAAAAGGTCTGTCGCAGTGCATCATTATAGTCACGATGCTTTCGATTATTGCCTGCAGAGCCCATGATATATCGAAGTGCGCGACGATCTCGAATAGATTGGACGCGGCTGCTGATGTGGCGTCGTTGTTTTCTGTCTGTTGAAGTGCTTCGACTAATGCTGTAACAAATTGTTCAATGTATGGGGTGAAAAGTTCCTGGAAATTAGATGCCAGTAATGTCAATGGCATGAATGTCGCGCATGTCTGCGGAAGGGCGGCCATAAGAAGTTCAATTGTCTGTGGCGCGAAATCTGCGAAATACATTTGTCCGAGATTGATTATATATGGGACTAAAACACTGCTTATGTCGATGACATTGACGATCTGCTCTTCGTCGCCGACGCAATCTGAGAGGAAATTTAATAATTCTGGGACAATTTCCCTGTGAACGTCTAATGTTGGCGAGGAGTCGTTTCTGTGGTAGTCCTCTATTTCTCCGATTCTTCTTAATGATCTAAAAGCGTCTTTGGATATAATAACGTCGCTAGATTTAGCAAGCTCCATTGCTGCTGCCGCTGCTTGCAGCTGGAAGCCTAATTCTGGTGCAAATGCGATTGTAGACATCAATAATGTTGCCTGGCGTTTGCAGTTCATGTCGAATTCGCCGCCTTCTAAAATTGTGAATGCAATTGGAACGTAAGGAGCGAGAGGATATGGATTAGATGTTGCGCGGAGCAAGCACCTCATGCACCAGAGGCTATTATATGTCAATAATGGCACGTTGAGCGATAAAGCTTGTGCAATTAGATTTACTACGACTGATTCATCGATTGGCTCAAGGGATGTGTCTCCAAGCAGGATGTTTGCCTTAACTAAGACTGCGCAGAAGATGAGAGTCGCGCTCATTTCTAAGATATCTCTGCTATTTATGTGTTGGTAGATTATTTCAGCCATGAAAGGTGCTGATGATATTGGAGATATTTTAATGAATGTCTTGAGGGTATGTAGAGATGTCTGTGGAAGTTCATCTAAATCTTCATGAGCATGATCGCTTGATCTGATGCATAAAAGTCTGAATAACCCGAGTAATAGTGGTTCTGTGTATGTTATAAGGTCCGCTGTTGTTTCTTTGAATTTTCTTGCAACATCTGCCCAAAATATTGCTGCAGCATTAAGAACTGCATCATCATCTGAATCGTGCATTTCATTTAGAGTAATTTCGCCAACTTTGCAAAGAATATCGCCGCTAAATGGAGTATTAAGAGAAATAATAACCGCCCAGGCGAGAATGCTTTCGACTTTCGTTTCTGGTAACGTCGTAAGATCAATCAGCATGTTCAACACGTCTGAGAACAGCTGAGACTTCATGAACTCTGATGGGTACTTTTGGACAGATGATCTGAAAAGTGCAATAATCCTGCTTGCGACTACACCTGGGAGGGTTCCTGAGCTGAGTTGCTGGAATATGGCGGATAAAATAGCGAAATTTACTTCGTTTGGTAAAGAAAATTCTTGACAAATCGCGAATAATAAAGAACTGAAGCCGAAAACCATGTAAGGATTTGTAGTTTTTTGTAGATTGTCTGCATAGCCTCGAACAAGAGGAATACAATTATCTTCTTGAATTTCTCCGAGTGATAAATAAAAAACAATTGATGATGCGATTGATACAACCTGCAGGCTTTCGTATTCGAACAGAGCAAGTAAACTGTTAAAAAACGTTGTGAATATTTCTTGTGTTAAATTTCGAACCATGAATTGTCCAGCATTGGCATTATTTCGATATAAATTGCGGATCAAAATCATGGC
This sequence comes from Trichomonas gallinae, assembly GCA_008369845.1. Taxonomy (NCBI): domain Eukaryota; phylum Parabasalia; order Trichomonadida; family Trichomonadidae; genus Trichomonas; species Trichomonas gallinae. The sequence goes on from MRSU01001875.1 coordinate 30,027, forward strand.
TAAGCACTTCAAATGCTCGTTGACTGACGCGTCATTGATTAAATTTGTTATATATATGACACAGTCCTGTAAATATGAGTTCCTAAACTCTTGAAGCAACGTCCATGAAGCAAGTGACGTCGTAATATCAAGAGAAGTAGATTCGATCAGCTTAGCACAAAATTGTTCAAAATTCATTACTTCTGAGTCACTTTTTGTATTTTTTTGTTTTTTCAATATCAAATTGTCGACTATTTTTGCTCGGATATCATCTTATTACAGAATATTCTATCTAAATAACATAAAATTGAGGCAGAACTTTGTGATTTTAAAAATCATCAAAAATATATCGAAAGAATAACTAGTTGTAACCTTAGGATTATATTTATATTGATTCATAATGATCAAAACAATGTTTATTTTCTGGGGAAATTGGATTATTTTTTTGCAAAAATATTATTTAACGTAATAGAAATTTTGTTGGTTTCATTATAATACATTACTCAATAGAAGCTTATTTCTTAATTTTTTGCAATCAATATATTATTTTTATCATAGGCGTAATCAATTTATTTTACAACAATATTTTCACCTTTTCATCGATACAAAGTACATACTTTAATTAAAGAGTGTTAAATCAAATAATATTTTCATTTTTCAAAATTTCGTCGACAAACACTAAAATAACTTTAATTTATCTATATAATTTTCTATAAACATCAAATAGTATCAGTCTCATTTTTTAACTTTTTTTTGAATTTCAATTATATCTGAACAAACAAACGATTTTAAGCTAAATTATACTTGAAATTCAATACATATGTGTGCAAACGATATTCTAGTTTAGTCTTCAAAAATTTGATAAAAAAATGTAATACAATAAGAGAAAATCATCAATAACCAATAATATAAATACCAGTGGATGTAGAATGATTGGATCTGCGCATGTTTAAAGCGTGTTTAATAAGAAATTTTTGATTTTATAATATTATATATTTACAACTACTTTGAACCAAGAATTACAATAGCAAATCGATGTATATATAAGCAAACGGTATTAACTTAGATAATAATAAATTTGATAAAAAAAAAAATGAATTAAATATAGAGGATTTCATTAATAACCAATAAGGTCAATGCTATTGAGTGTGGTTCGATTGGTTTTGAGATTGTTTAAAGCGTGTTTAGAGAGAATTTTTGATTTAAAGAAATGATATAAAAGTGACAAATAATTTTTAGAAAAAAAATAAATTGAATGAAAATCTTTCACTTTTGGGAAAAAATCATCAGAAAATCGGTAAATGAGTTCTAGTCCTTCCCCCAGCGACAAACCGCAGACGGACACATCCAGCCATCCTCCAAAGTGCTGCGGCAAGTGCCCACGCGGGCAGTGCAAGTATCTGAAATGGCTCGTTGACCATAAAGCATATTGCAAACCATCAAATAAATCATCAGAAGATAAGAACGATGGTATGTACGAGATTGACGCACGCGAATATCAAATGTTCTTGATGTGGAAGAGTCGTTTAACGCCAAGAATTGAAAGAATGATTAACCAAGAAAACCAACATGAGCATAATAACCAAAATACAGGACCAGGGTGTGGATGCTGCTCTTCTAATAGCGGATGTGGATGTTGTGGTGGCGAATCTCAACCCGCCAAAGAAATTAAAGTTAAGGGTATCGATACATCATTAATTCCTCCACCACCATCTGCTACATTTTGCGCTTGCAGTATGCTCAATCCACCCAATGAGAACAGACAACAAAGACCACAAAACCCGCTACAAAGTGCTCCTCAATCGCCACCACCAATGTCATATCCATATTACTACGCTCCACCACCATATCCATATCCTTATCCATATTACCCGTATAACAGCATGTATTATCCTCCATATCCAGGTTTCATTCAGCCACCACTACAATTTCCTTGGAGAATACAGTAATTTCATATTATAATTCACCCAATATTATATTATCACGGCCAGATCTAATAGATTTGTTTTGTTTTTACTTCATTCCTGATATAAAATTTAGATTTGATAGATTATAATCATTCCTTATAACATGAATATCATATCATTTTCTATATAAATATTGTATTCTCATTTATTCACTTTTGAAATATTTTATTGAATCAAATTAGATCTATTATAACAGTTGAAAGCTTTTTGATAATGATAAATTACTGGACAATATCATTATTTATAGATCTAAACTGCTGTAATATCATATTGAAAATTAATGAATAATATGAAAAAAATATTATTATTCTATTTTAATGTGTTATTTTAAATAAATATATCAATGAGCTCATGTATTTAATATTAAAAATATCTTATAATGAAGAGAAAAATACGATTTATCAATTTGTCATATAAAGATAAAACATTTGACTTTTGACACAAAATTTTGTCAGAGGAAATATAGATGGTTAACTATTTGAATTGAATTTCGAAAAATTGGATTTTGTCACTTTTTAAAATTGAATGTTCTATCGCGATTTTCTGAGAAACTAAAAATGTTACAAAGATATCTGGATTCTCTGACTGCCAAAGGTGGAAATTACATATTGAACCTTAGTGAGTTCATATTTGGAGGAGTAATAGGCAAAGGAGGATTCGGAGAAGTTAGAAAAGCAGTTCAAATCAGCACTCAAAGGTATTGCGCCTCAAAGCAGATATTTTCGAGTAGAATAGAAGGATCAAAGTTTAAAAGATACATCAGCGAGGTTGAAACTATGCTTAAATGCGATAACATGTTTCTCGTTCCATTAGTTGGATTCACTGTTGAGCCACCATATACAATAATTACAGAATACATGCCTGGTGGCACACTAGATAAGGCACTAAAGCCAAATGCGAAGAAAGAACCATTATCTCCCACTCAACTTACAATGATTGCAATCGGTATAGCAAACGGGATGATGAGTTTGCACCAAAACAATATCATACATCGCGATCTTAAGTCATCAAATATCCTATTAAATGCAAATCATCTTCCTGCGATCATTGATTTCGGTATATCTCGTGTTGAAAGTTCAGAGTCTAGGCAAACTGTTGGAATTGGAACACCGCAATACATGGCACCCGAACTTATTTCGACATCCACGTATGATCGGAAAGTGGATGTCTATTCATTTGCTATGATATTATATGAAATGATAGAATTAGTTAAGCCATTCAATGATTTAAGCATTACAGATATATTTCAAAAGGTGGTGAAATTGGGTGAAAGGCCACCATTTACAGAAAAAACACCGAAAAATCTAAAGAAACTTATTATTCAGTGTTGGGATCAAGATCCATCGAAAAGACCAACATTCAGCCAAATATTCGATGAATTTGCATCAGGAAAAGTTTTTTTTCCTGGCACAGATGCTAAAAAAATCTCAAAATTTCTTGAAACTATCAAAGCAGATGCCCAAATACGCAGCGAGCAGAGACGCATGGAAGAAGGAAATAATGATCTTACTAAATTGCTTGTAAATTTCATAGAAGAAACATCAAATACTCCAACGCTAACAAAAGAAGAAGAAAACCCAGGATCAGATCCACCATCAGCTGTTTTATCGGATTTTTCATCTCTAAAGTTTAATAGATACATAACTTTTTATTCAGAAACAATTGAACCTTCTCTGTTTCATAAGTTTTATTCTCCACTGTCTAAGAACTTTGCGCGCAAGAATCTACCTGCTGCTGCAATCTCTACCATCGCAAAGTCTGTAAATTTGCTGATGAAAAGAAATCCAAATTTTGCGAAGCTTCTACTTGATGCAAATTACTTCAGTGATGTTCCTTTTGATCAGAAATCTGTTGATGATGTTATAACATCATTTACAATCCTAATGGCTGAATTTCCAGAATTAGTTAATAATTCAATTTCGAAGAAAGTCACAGATCTATGTTTAATGAGGCCCGAAAAGTTGATTGTCATCATTTCATTCTTTCTTAAGTGCGAAAAAAGAGGTGATGTCAATTGTATTATTAAAGTTCTCATAAACATAGCAGATTTCATGATTAACAATAGCAATGCTTATCTTTATATCTCACTGTTAATGAATATTGCAACAACAACTTCAGAAATTTCAAAAAATGATGCGGATAAAATTAAGAAAATTATCATGAATATGATGACTTCACCTTTGCCAAGAACACGTGCGACAGCATATGTTGCAATATCAAAGCTCTTCGATGAGTGTCCTGTTGACACAAAACAAGTTATAGCTGATATTTCAAACGATGCTTCCAAAGATGCTGCTCTGACTTTAATTGTTCGTGTTGCACCAAACCCACCATCATCTGAACTATATAAAGCGCTTCTAGGGTGCATAGAAGTGAATCCTAGGCCGTGGATATATTTCTTGAGAATCGCTGAAACGAAGAGCGGCGCCTTTTTCCTTGCCAATAACACCGAGTGGACGAAGGTTTCTGAAAAACTTCCAACTGAAGTTTGCAGGCTTTTCTTAGTAGTTCTCGGTGACAAAAATGGCAGAGAAGTGTTGATGGAGTCTGCATGCGTTCTTCCTGTCCTAGAAAGCATAATGGGAATGCCAGGCGATGATGCTCTTGATGCTGTGTCCATAATTATTCCGATGTGGGCGAAAAATAAGCAGCAAATACAAAAACTGTCTGAATGCGGAATCTTGAATTCATTTTTCTCGGCAGCATTATCAGGATCATTTAGAGCAAAGAGATGTGCTTTGTCAGTTGCAGACTTTGTAGGCAAGATATGCTTCACAAATGAACTGGTTCTAGTCTCAAGGTCGCTTGTAAATGCACTGCAAGAGAGAGAACTTGCAAGCATTGCAATACAAGCGACTTCGACTTTATCAAAATACAGTCAATGTAATTCACAATTTGCGAAGGAAGATTTAATAGAATTCTTTAGAAATTTACTTAAATATCCAGCCTATGAATTACCTGCAAATTATTTCTTATCAAATATGAAAAAATGATTTGATTTAATATAAATGTTTGTATGTATATTATCATTTCTACATATAGTTGTTTTAAATCCAGGATTTAAAGTTCATATTTGCGATAAAATATATTTTGTTGATATTGAAAATTAAAAAAAAAATCATGAAACCAATGAAATTTGGGAAAATCATGAGAACTGTTTTCTATTGGTAAAAAAATCACTGGAGAATATTTCCAAAAAAAATGCCAACCAAAAAAAGGTGACTTAAATATTAAAGATTCCATCATTATGAGCACCAAATCACCCAATCCAATGTTATTAGAGAATGCCCTTGATGAAATAGATCTTATTGCTGAAGAAGCACACAAAGGAAAAGATTTTATTGCTCAATTTCAAAAACTGAATATTGACGTTAATGAAAATTGCGATACAGACGATCTTATTGATCTTTTCATCTCTTTTGGTGAAAATGCAAATCTTAATGTATTAAAATCCGCAGGAAAAATTTTAAAGAAAAGATTGCGTAAAAGCAAAGAAAACCCGCCGAATTTGAGCGGTCAAAATATTGCTTACAATGAACCACCGCAAAATAATGATTTAAGCGTGACAATGAATATCTCATCAGGTCAAACTACTCAAAAAACTACTAAACCAACAAATGTTGTAGCAAATACTGAAGATAACAAGACAATAATCTCGGATTTAGATGAAGACAATGAGTCAAAACAAACTCTTCAAATAATCGAAGAAATCAAAGGAAAATGTGGTATTGATAATATAACAAAAGTTAATCTAAATAAACTAATCTCCAACTCAGTTTTCAAGCAATATTTCAAAGAAATTCTGAAATCCGAAAATCCTGTTGTCTGTCAAGTATTTTGCAAATTATGGAGGGAGAATCCATGTGATAGTTACGTTCCAACAATGATTGGTCTACTTCCTGAAGTCAAATATCAAAATAACTCGTTATTTGGGAATTTGCTTCCAATAATTGCTGAAACTTGCAAAGATAAGAGTGCTATATTCAATTTGTTCCAGCAAAACTTAAACACTCAAAAGCTGGAAAATCAAGAATTATTATTATCGCCAATCAGCACAAATTTCTATGACCAATACATCAAATTCGTTCAAATCTGCTGTAAAAATCCTGAAACTCAAGTTCTAAATGAAATAATCAGAGCAATATTTGATACAAACAATCGTATCAAGATCACAGAAACAATGTCCAATTTCCTCATTCCACATCTTTCTCCGGTTCTCAATTATGAAAAGTTTAATAACTTTATGATAATTTACAACGAATTCCTTTTTTCGGAACTTCCACATCCATTGACAGGCCTAGTAAACTTAGGCTGCACCTGTTTCATGAATTCCGTCCTTCAACAACTATTCTACACTCCAGATGTTAAAAATCTTTTGTTTTCCGTCGATCCAAAAGACAAAAGCCTGATGGAACTCGCAGATGTGTTTTTGCAACTAGAATTCAGTACGAAAGAATCATTCAAGCCATCAAAATTTTTCAAAAATTATGAGTTCCAAGGTGAACGCCTTAATCCGCACGAACAAATGGATGCAAATGAGGTGTTCATTGATCTTGCCAACAAACTCTGCACTGAATACCCTAATGACAAAAATATTTTCCTATTTCTTGTCGAAATCACGAGCCAGGACTCTTCAAATAATGAAGTTCTTTTCACTAATGATGAATATGGATTCAGTCTCAATGTTGATCTCAACGGACCAAATAATCTCGAAGAAAGTTTGGTGAAATACAAAAAGCCAACATTCACAACAATGGAATACCAAGGAAAAGAAGTTAGATTGAGAAGAACGCGCACATTCAAGACTCTTCCTCGCTGCTTGGTTATCAATGTCCAGAGATTCAGGATTTATGCCGCAGGAAATGCTCAAATCATCACATCAAAATTCGACTTTCCAACAGAAATGGAGATGGAAGGCAGACACCTTGAGCTGTGCGGCGCTGTAGCCCATATGGGCTCAATGAACTTCGGTCACTATATATCATATTGCAAAGTCGATGGTAAGTGGTACCAGTTCAACGATGCCAAAGTCATTGAAGTTAGCGAACACCAGATGAAGAATGATTGCGTCGGAGGAAGCCCACAGTCACTGCATGCTACAATGCTCTTCTACAGGAACTTGGAATTCCCTGTTGTCTATCCGAAGGTACCAAAAGATTTTGGTCCATATAATGTGCAAAGAATCAACGTTGCTCATAAAATTTCCGGCAACGTTTTCATCGATACAATTGTTGACAAAGTTTTGCAATTTGACAGCCCAACTCTTTATATCTGTCTACTCCAAAGAATGTTATTAGGAGGAGATATACAGAGTGCAAATGAATTATATTGCAAATTTTGTAACGATAATTATTATCTCAATTCAATCATCTTTTCTTGGGAATATTATCTGCTCTTATTATCTGAAAACCAATATGTCAGAGAATGGATGTTCAAAATTCTTAAATCCAAGCTCAGGATGGAACAAGACAAGGAGCATTATCTTATTTTCATCAGTAAAAATTTGGCGGATTCTCGTAAATCTTTCTTCAGGCGCCCGCTTGATAACTGCTTCAAAATTTTCACGCTCTTCAATAAACTTGATTATGGCGACATTGATCAAAACTTATGCGATTGCTTGGGAAAATTTGATGCTAAGGCCATCCCTGATGATTTGGTCATTTCTTGCTTCAAGGGAAGAAAAGCTCTCATCGATACATATATAATTCCAATTGCAAACAAAATATATGCCTATACAAAGAGCCAGGAAGTTCAAAAGCTTCTTTCTCCTTATCTTAAAACTCGGGAACCCAGCGGTACTGGAGGAATGAATTTCGATTTTGGAGGATCGAATAGCGGTAATGGAAGATCCTATTTACGATAATGGAAGAACGAATTACATTTGGTTCCATTGAAAATGAATCTAATTCAAATCTATTGATATACCAATCGAATCAAGGAAAAAAATAAACTTTTTTATTATTTATAATTATTTTGCAATCGCTAGTTCTCAGAGTTATGTGAAATCAAATAACATAATTTAAACGTAATAGATAAGGATAGACTTGGCTAATGTAAGAATCAAGAAAAATTCCTAGAGTTCAATATTGCATCTCAAAAAATATTTTTTTGACAAATAAACTATATTTTTTGTAAATTGTCAAAAAATTTACTTTTAGGATAATATGGCGACGCGCGAAGTCAATTCCGACTGCGCAACGTCATACAAAATCAGTGTTGGCATCGACCAAGTTGCTGGATGCTGTGTTGGCCACTGTGGGAATCTCTATGCGCTTGGTGGTTTTGATTTTAAAGAATATCAATCAAAAAAACTCGCGAAAGAACAAAATAGCTTCTACGCATTTATTAAATTCAGTGTTGAAGACGGTGAACCGAAGTTTGAACGCTCAGAACTCGAAGATTCATTTTACATCGGATCGACTTGTGTCTATGCGCCAGAATACGATACAGCATTTGTCTATGGAGGCTGTTATTCGGATTTTTCTGATGACAATCCTCTGTATTTCGGCAATTTCGTTCTCAGGCATCAATTCGGAATTAATCAAAAATCTGTTGTTTCTACTGCATACCCAAGAACATTTATCGGCCCGGCAGGTCGCGTCTTCCATTCTGCCTCATGGGATGCGGATCGCTCAATAATGTGGGTTGTCGCAGGAGGAAGGTATCAGACGGAGCTTTTCCAAGACGTATGGGGCTGGAGTGCATTGACAGCAACATGGACGCTTTTTTCTACAGAAAATAAATTAAAACCTCGCTGGGGTCATTCTATGGCCTATCACAACGGCAAAATTTTCGTATATGGAGGCTACACTTCTAAAGAACAGAAATCGCAACGAAAACTGTACTATTTGAAAGTCGGAAGCAAAAAATTACCAAAATGGGAAAGCTACAATCTTCCTGAAGCTCATCCACAGTATGGAACAACTATGAATGTCATCGAAGTACCTGGAATTGGTCCGAGAATTATCATTGCTGGTGGCCAAACGTTGCATTTGAATAATGAATTGATAAACAAAAAGGATTTCCATCTAGAAATGGATGCTGACGAATTCAAGGACTTAGTTATAACCATTATTGATCCATATAGTGGATTATCTGCAAAAATTACAGTGAAAGATGTGAAAAACGTTGCTTATCATTCATCTTTCGTTATGAACGAATATTTGTACTTATATGGTGGTTTTAACCAGTGTAGAGGCGGAATTTCGTACGGAGAAGAAGTTATTAAAATCGATATCATAAAAATCGTTTTGTCGTTGTTTCAGACACAAATAACGATTCTTCCAAAACAGATCCACGAATTTGGACTCCCGAGTGAGCTCAGTACAATGCCAGATACGAGTTTTCCACAAATCAAGAGAAAATTCAGTTTCTTTTGGAGGAATTTGAAAAACACAACACTAATCAATGTGTTTCTTCAGCATCAAGAGAAACCAGCGCCAATTTCTGACTTTATCGCTTTTTCAGGAAATAAAAACGAAAAAACAGCCAAAATATTGAAAGTAGAAAACATTTATATGATGAAAGAAGTCATAACACGACGTATCGGCAAGTTTACCGACAAACTTTATGAACTTTCGTTTAATCATATTTATGATTTTGCTTTTTATTCATATACTGGCTTAATCATTCCAGAAAAGTCTGTTTACTCGAATTTCGAAGATTTCAAGCTCTTCTTTGAGCTTTGCTTGCATTTTAAATACTACAGATTGATTTGGCTTGAAATCGGCTGCCACATTTCAGAAATGAAGCCTTATGAGATTGTATCACTCTGTACTGTACGTGATCCTAACACAAACAAGCCGACAATGGAAAATCCGCAATTGCAAATTTTATTTTATGTTTTTCATGAGACAATGCGTGTTAATTTCGCTTCAATCAAGGCTGAGGAATTCAACACTATCGAAAATTTGTCATCAATTGCAAAATACTTGGTCGGCTTCATTGGATATAACAAAACTATTGAGCAAATCGACTTTAAATTCAGCATTCCTGCAACAAATGTGCTTAGAGACCTGTCTGACATATTCCCTGATACTATAATCCACGTTAATGATAACATTGCTGCTTATCTTGGAGAATCTGTTATATTTCGCGATACTGAGATATCAGGCTTCGATCCGGCAGTTGTAGAGTCTATAATTAAATGTGATATGAGAATGATCCTTGATAGGTCAAACGACGAAGATTCTATTAATAGAATAATTCATTCTTTTGGATTGATGAACAAAATGCAGGAAGTTAATGTCAGCTTCATATCTAGCTATTATTCGCCGCACATTCCATTTCTAAGACGTTTTATTTTAGAAAATAGCAAAATTCATTCAGCAATTTTGAAATTGATCCCAAGCCTTGTGCATGAAGACTTGTTTGCATTCCTTGTTATACTTCTCGGCATTGGAGGCGAATTTGAGATAATTACCAAAGATAATGTTTCTATTATCTGCAAAGGATCAGCACTGGGAAGTCTAGTCGCAGGTAACAGATTCGTCGTCAAAGCTTCAGCCCAAATGATGTATTCAATACTTGCTATAAGTTATATGGGAGAAGATGCTTCTGTTGATAAATTGCCGACGTTTGTTTCGAGGGATGATCTCGGCAAGGCCGTTCTCAGTGTCGCCGGACAAAAGCCAAAAATTATTTCACCAAGAATTCTTGAAATAACTCGTCCAATAGTTTTGGAGTATCTTGAAAAAGCAAAGGAAAAAATAAACTCAACATTCATTGTCAGAAACTTCTGCGGTGCTGTTCAAATTGGAGTTTTGAAAGAGCTAATCTTGAACCAAGAGTCCAAAGATTGGATAAAACTCTTAGAACAAGAGCACAGAAGGGATATGGATGAAAAAGAACTTCGAGAATTGTTTATATATAAGTTTGCTTAATATTATATTATGTTTGTATAAAATATTAGATGTCTATGTTAATTCATTTAAGTTAAAACGCTTAAATTTTTGATATAGCAATAAAAAGATATCGTTATTGATTTTGTCAAAAATTATATTTTACATTGTCATAATATGTTAATTTTTGTCATGTAAACATCATAACCATAAATTGAATTACAATCATATCATTCCAATTTACCAATTTAAACATGTGCTCGATCGTCTATATAACTCTCTAAAATAGCATATTTTAACAAAACTTTATTTTGCAAATAATAATGCTCACTAAAAAATCAATTTTGTTGAATAGAATATGAATGATTTTTATTATAATATTCTCTATAATCATGATTAAAAGTTAGTTTTCGTTGTTCCATTTTGCTTTGGCAACTTTTGATCCGAATTGCATTGCTTGTTTTGGTCTTTTTGCTGCAGAATGAAGACCTAATCTTTCCGCGAGCTGTCTCAAAATCCATTTCTCGCCTTCTCCTCTACCCAGCTCTGCTTTGAGGAGATATTCTCGTGGAATCTTTAGTGCTACATCGAGAAACTCACGCGACATGAATGGCGCGATGACGAACTTTCCGGCCTGGTATGCAATTCTATCATCTCTTCCTCCATTCCTCTCCCACAGCCTGTTGATGTAGACGCAGACTTCTTTGTCGACGTCTTCAGTGTTCTTCATAGACATGTACCCGCAGAACAGCTCGTCAGGTCCCAGTCCTGAAAGTACAGTGGATGTTGGTGACCTGATTAACCCGTTGTAGAGAGTCATCGCGATGTTGAGATTCATCTCTGTTTTATCGAGTGGAATAACATTCTGTATGATAGATGGACCAATCTTGACTAAATCTTCGATTTTACCAACCTCCTGTATGAAATTGAACTTTGTATTTGGGAATGCGGCAACTAGATCCCTGTGGCTTTGCTGCGCTGATGAATAATCTGGCGCGTTTTCGTTCGCGCAAAAATTGACGAGATTGACTTCTTTCGCGCCGGCCAGTGCTTGTGCTGCTGCGAGTACAGTTGAGTCGAGTCCACCGGAGAAAAGAACAGTTGCATTGGGATCTGTGGCTTTAACCAATGCTTCTTGAAGCATATCCAAGGCTTGATCAACTGTAATATTTTGATCACGATTTGTTTTGTATGGAGGTGGTTTGAATGTGCATATACTTGACTGTGTGAATATGTTTACGCCTGGTGGGATTTCTTTTCCATTGATTCCGTAAGAAGAAATACAAAATGGACCTTCTGTGTATAATACTGAAGATAAACCGATTGTATCTTTGCTAACTACGATAATTTGTTTGGATGCATCATAAAAAATGAGCATATAAGGGATATTCAATAAAAGAGGTTGAATTGTTTGTAAATTTAACTGTTTTAATTTTGCAAATAAACTTTCTGTATCTTTGTAGAGAGATTTTATAATGAGGAAGCCAGAATTATCTTGAATAATAGAAAAATGCGGATTTTGAACTGAATTTTCCCATTCAAGATTGATTTTTTGGTCACGAAACGGCCACTCACTTTTTCCTTGTGGGCTGAGTGTGATTTTAAATCGAATTAAAGGCGGAATTGGTTGCATCATAAAATTTTGTCAAAATCATTTTACATGTCAAATTATTAAATTTACAAATCAAATAACATATTTACGTGTCAAAATATTCGTGTCTAGGATTAATATTACAACAATTCTAGAAATGAATATATAAAAATGACTACTTAGCCTTTTTTGATATTTATTGATGTCGATAAGCTGTGGATAATTCCATTATTATTATTTGCTGCATCAAACGGTTCTACTTTTTGCTTTTTTGGTTTTAATATATAATATATATTTGTCTGAATAGTATATATAGAATTAAATATAATTCATTTTGTAAAATAGATCGATAAATATGATTTATTATGTTTCGGGAGGTCCCATCTTCTTCATCAATGTATGCAGTCTACAAAGGCCGTTATACGCCCTGTTCATATCCCTGATGCATGAAATTTCATAGAATGATTGAAGTATGTTGTGATCTTTTGATGTGTTGACGGCCAAAACTATTTCGCCCATCCATTGATCGCACGCGCGCTGTTTGATGCCCTCAACAGCAAGGAAGTTTAATATGTCTTTCTCACGTATGAGAGTGAGGTTGTTTTTGATCTTTGCTATGACTTCGTTGAGCTCCCTGTTCTTCATTGTGTGCGAGAGAGTTTTGAGAGTCGCCCAAATATCTTTCGCGCCGAGTTCAAGCATCCTGATGAACAAATCAGCGACTTCTTCGTGCTTTGGCATGTCCTGACTTGATAATAAATAGTCACACTCATATGGAACGAAATGTGGCACTAATAATATTTCCTTGACATCTTTGACAGATGCATCGACTTCGAGCTTCGACAGATAGAATGACCTCTGAGAGACTAAGTTGTCGAGGAAATCGAGGACATCGTCGAACTCATCTGTTGTTATAAGAGCGCTCGGTAGATAGAATTTGAGAATAGCACGCCTCTTCTTGATATACTCGAAGCATGGAATCGAAATGTCATTGTTCAGCAAAATACTGCCGAGTGTTAAATTGTTCTTTGTCATCGACTTATCGAACTTTACATTCCTCAATGGTGGGAAGTCTTCGCTTAGAACTTTAATAAGATCCTGAGGTGTTTCTTTCAGTCCGTTTGTCAGCATTGAGCCGACAACGAAGCAGAGCTTGTTCGAGCCAGGCACAGCTGAATCTACGTAGTGTGGCATCGTTGCAAACTCAAGCATCGTGTTGAAGAACGCGGATGTCGGTGGTGCTGGTTTCTCGAGTGTATCTCTTGTGAACTCTGGGTACTCCCTGAATGGCGTGAAGTTGCGGATTGATGCGCGAGCTGTCGGCTGCAGGACGTCGAGTTTCTCGCGGAGAACTTCGTTCTGAGTGAATGCGTAGTATGTTTCTAATCCGTTGAATCTCGGAGTTGTGTCGATCTGCGCCAGGCAGCTGCTCAAGGCATCGTTTGTGTTCTCGCGAGTAGATGCGTGAATGTTCTTGATGATGTCGTTGATAGACGGAGGATGATAGAATGACTCAGTACGAGAAGTGTTGCAGCTCTCTGCGATGTGTGTGCGCATTGCTGGGAGTCTCTCTTTAAGCGGAGGAGGATGTGGGAATGTGCAGAACCTCTTCGCTTCGGTATTTTGTACTGGAGACTTCTGCGGCTCTATTTTCTTGGGTGCTTGCTTCACCAGATCTGATTTGGCCTGCACTGATGTTGTGATCTTCATCTGCGGCTTATTTTTAGGCTTGTCGTCTTTCTTTTGCTCATCTTTGTTCAAGGTGTCTGATGACTTTGAAACACTGATTCTCAGTGAAGGTTTCTCCTCCTTCTTCGGTTCCTGAGCTGGCTTCTCTTCTTTCTTGATTTCTTCTTCTTTCACAACTACAGGTGTTTGATTTATCTCGACTTTCATCTGCGGCTTCTCTTCTTCTATCTTTGCGATAATAGGTGTCTGAATGACTTCGACCTTGATTTGTGGTTTTTCTTCAACTTTAGGTTTTTCTTCGATTTTTGGCTTCTCTTCGGCTGGTTTTGGTTGTAAAATTGCTGGGATTTTTGGTTCTTCTTGTGGCTTTATTGGTTCTGTCTTCACTGGTTCTTGTTTTATGAATTTTTCTTCTGCAGCTTTTGGTGTTTCTGCCTTTGTTGGTTCTGTCTTGATAACCTCCGGTTTTGGATGCTCGACATCAACTTTTTGAATAACTTCAATTTGTTGTTTCTTCTCTTCTTTGACAACTGGCTGTTCAACCTTTGGAACAACTGGTTCTGATTGTGGTTTTGGTTCAATAATATCAGATTTAGGCGGTTCGATTGGTTTTGGCTGTTCTGCTGTCTGTGGTGTTTCCTGTTGTTTTTGTTTCTCGACTGGTTTTGGTGTTTCTTCGATTTTTTGCGGTTCTTGCTCGACTGGTTTCGGCTTTTCAACAGGTTTTGACTTCTCCTGTGGCTTTTCTGTCGGCACAAGAGCTGGTTTCACTGGAGATGAAAGTTGCGGCTTTTGCTTAGCTTTGAAAATCTTTGGGTATTCCATGGCGTAGAAGCAGCTGAGTGTCCATTTGAAGGCCGTCTGTATGTCCTTGCACACGAAAATGCCGTAAACTTCCTTTGCATCCTTTTTATCCTTGAGCATAAACATAAACTGTCCGATTTGATGAGAACCTAAGGATTTTGGTACGAGAAAAACATTTCCTATGTATGATTCATCGTTAAAATCGTATTTCCAGCTTTTAACAAACTTATTTCCGTCGAAAACGTGAGCTTGAAATTCGAATTTCATTCCTTTTTGTAAAACTAAGCGTGCTCTGCATTCTTCTGGGTTCTTTTTGTTTGCTTCTTTGATGCAGCAGTGTGCTTCGTCTGATAAAGTGCAATAATGCGGATCGATTTTTTTTAGAAGTCCCTGGAAGATTGTAATTGCGTCAAAGTACGCGATGAATGCATCACTGCACTTTTTGCTGTCAGTGAAGACAACATCGTAAACAATTGCCGGCTCTTTGAGATTATGAAATTCTAAATGCGTTGCTGTGTTTCCTGGCTGTGCATTATACATAGGCAGGAAGACCCAGAACAGAGAATTTATTTTATTATCGACTGGTTTGAAGATAAGAATGGGCCCGTTACCTTTAAGCGAGTAATCTTCGTATTTTTTCATCGCAGGTGTTTTTACTTGAATGTTTCCGAAGTCTTTCAGGCTGTTGAATATGTCGAAAGGTTCCTGGAAAGACTCGGGACTGTTTTTCATGATAAAATCTTTGCCAAAATATATAAAAGTGACAAATTTTCTATCGGCATTTTACAAAAAAGTGTCGAACTTTACATGTCAAATAATCTTCAATTTTTGATAAAGTGTCAGATTTCCAATAAACAAATTTACGTGTCAAATATGATTGGCATCATAGGTATATCTTTAGATGTCAAATCATTTTGATAACTTTATGACCATGGATTCATTATAAGTAGAATGAAGCCTTCCCAACCACAACTATGAATTTGTCTCTCTTGCAAGCAGTTAACCACTCTGTTTCTACATTTTGTCGAGTAAATTGTCGTGTCCAAAAAAATCTGTTGCCCGACCTGTAAAAGTGATCGACACTGCATGGATTCTAAATTAAGTCCATAGATACTGCATGGCCATAAGTGTATATATACTAGAAATCTCACAAAAAGATTCATGGAGATGATAAATTTGCATGTCAATTACTTAAAAGATAATAATTCATTTTACAAAAAAATAAAACAAATTTTTTATTTTGTTTCCGTTGGTGACTTTAACGGCGGCAAATATTTGTCTAATGCGGAAGCGATTGCTGGCCGCCCGTATTTATTTGTTCCTTTGTAGGCTTGTTTATCTGAACCATATATGATTGCGCCTCTTGTTCCAGCTCTCGTCTTTGGAACTTCTCCCAACGCTTCTGAGACTTTAGGATCAGTAATCAACCCTGCGACTGTGTTTCTCGTTTGACCGCAGAACAAGCATTTGTATGAAACAGTACCAGCTGGTGTTTGAGTCTCTTTCGTGAGCTGTGCGTAAAGATCGTCGATAAACTCTTTGAGTTCTTCATGAGTGACTCTGTCTGGAACAGCCTGCTGCACGTGCTCGACTTTCTCGACGACTTCTGTAATTTGGTATCGCATGTTTCTGAAGAACTTCTCGACGTAGTCTTTGTCGACTTTGTTTATCATCGACTGCTCTGCAACTCGAGTTCTTTCTACAGCTGTGTCGATCTTCAGCTGCAGATCTGTTCTAAGATCGACTAGATACGGAAGCATCGTCTCAAGAATGTCCTGGCGACGCTCGGCGTTAATGACTGTGACTTCTTCAACAGGCTGAGGAATCCTTCTGCCATGGAATGGAAGATCATCGCCTGATATTGAAGGGGCTGGTGCTGCTGTGGGTTCTGGAATCATGTTGTCTGGGATCTGCATCGTGCCATCTTCGTTCTGTGATGCCACTTCTATCAGCTGGTCCAGTGTTGGACGCTTGTTGAGCGGAAGAGATTTCGGCTTCTGTGGCTTTGGTGCTGGACGAGAACTTGGAGGCTTTTCTTCGACGATGACTGGAGAACCAGGTCCACTTGTGTCTGGCGCAGAAGGAACTTCTAATGTTGTGATATTCAAGACTGGAGGCTCCGTTGGAACATTCAGTGCATCCTTCTTCTTCTTGATCTTGAACTGATCCGTGTCAATTGTTGGAGGAGGCGGAGCCGTTGTTATTGGCTGAGATGGAGGAGGAACAGCAAACTGGATGTCCTTGACTTTGGCCATAGCAAGCTGCAGGTCTCTAACTTCATTCTGCAGTGTTGTGATGGAATTCACGATCTTGCCATCCTGTTCAGATGACGTGTGCATGAAGCCATACAACTCTTGTCTGACGTCTTTCGTCATGTCATCTAAATTGCTGATCTTTTCGTCGTAGCGACGTCTCAATGATCTGAGCTGATTGTCGTATGTAGATGTGTCAGCACCCATTGCTATGACTGCATCTTTGTCAGGTGGAGCATTGCTGTTCAAAACTAAAGCATCGCGTCTCGACTTCTCCAAGACTTGCATACGTGATCTGAGGTCTTGGATTGCGTCTCTAAAGATCCTCAGCTGTCCTTCAGTGATCTCCTGGAGCTGATCGACTGAGCTTGTTGGTTTGAGTCTTGCAATTTCGTCTGACGCGTTGCTAGCGACTTCCATTGATTCATCGTTTTCTTCTTCTTGTTCTTCTGACAGTTTCTGTTCGGGTGTGTTTGGTTTAGCTACTTCCTCTTGGTGATCTGTCTTTGGTGAATCTGGTGGAGAGACTGGTTTTGGCTTCTCGAGTTCCTTTGGTGGAGGTTTATATGATTCTGTTGATTTAGGAACTTCAACGCTCTTCGTTGCCTCTTGCTTTGGTGCTGTTTCTTGTTTAGGAATTTTAGGCGGTTTAGATGTTGGATGCATTTTAAGCTGCATTTCACGAACCAAATTAATGAGGTTAGTAATTTGCTTCTCGTTGGTTCCGATTCTTATAATAGCGGACTCGAGCTCTTCCTTTCTTTGATGTCCGTCCATCTCATAATCGACCATGTGCTGCTGCAAGTCCATGATCATCTTCACAAGGCCAGCATCAACTTTTTCGCCAGGCTGAGGTATGTACTGTGGCATGGCAATAACCTTCTTTGGTGCTGGAATATCAGCTTGAACTACGTGAATTAATATCCTTGCTTCTGGCTGCTTTTCCAATGATTTTATTGACTCTGATGATTTCTGTTTGTTCAAGTTCTCGGATGATGTGTTGCGCTGTGCTGAGTGATGTGAAGCAGGTCTGCTTGTTGGTGTCTGTGCTCTGCTGGAAGGCTCAGTGCTCGATGAAATTGGCGGGCGAGGAGTTGTGTCATTTGACGAAATTGTCGTGGAAACACCAGTCTTTGTTGATCCATCTGGCCCTACAACAATCGCTGAAGTGTTCGGAAGAACATCAGCGTTCTTTCCAGAGAATGAGCCATGTCTTGATGGAGCATTGGCTATTTCGATGGATGCTTGAGAAACAGCGTCTGAATGAATGATCTGTGGTCTTGATTTGAATTGATTAAACTGCTTAGAAAGAGAATCGATTTCGCCTTGCTGGACAGATATTCTGCTTTCTATTGCCCTGAAGTGCTCTGTGTCATTCTTGGTCATCATTTCGTTCAATGAATCCTGGAGTTTCTTGATTGTTTCGTTGCTGGCGTCATCAACCTGTAAAACAACTGGCGCTGGTTTGTAGTCTGAAACAATTGTGACGTTTTGAAGGTGCTCTAAACTAAATACTAAGTCTCTCTTTTTCTCTGTCGTGATGATAACTTGCTGGTGATCAACAACTGGGGAAGATGGTGACTTTGGTGTGTTTGGATGGAATTCTTCCTGCGACAAGTTGATGATTTTTTCGATGTAAATTGGTGGGGAAACTAAACCTGGATGTTTCTCTGTGTGAACAATTGGTTCGTCTGAAGATTCAGATAGTCTGGGATGCGTATCAAAAACATTCTGCATTGCGATCTCGTTCGGTGTGGATGAGAATGGAGTGGCGACACTATATCTTGTCGGCGGGAATTCGCTGTTTTCTGTCTGCGTGTCTGTCTCGAAGAACTCAACTTCTTTGAGAACAACTCTTGGCATGATGATCTTCTTCACCTGTTCAACAACTGGCTCCTCAATTACGGGTTTGTTTTGATCTTTCGGCTGCTCTATTTGAACATCTTTTGTTGTTTCATTTTGCGGCTCTTTTTGCTGCTGTTGTTGTTGTTGCTCTTCTTTCGGTGGCTGCTGTTTCGGTGGTTCTTCTTTTAATACATCGAGCTTCGGCTCGTCTTTTGGAGGATCTCTAACTGACGCCATGCTTCTGGATGAAGATTTGGCGCTGTTATCTTTGCTCAATTTCCTCTTCGAGCCTTTTTCAGGCTTAATTTTGATCTCAAGAAGAGAATTTCTCAACGCATCAAGCTGGACTTTGATTCCATTGAGTGTTCCTTCTTGTGTAGTCTGGGAATTCTCTCTTTCTGTCTTCTCTTGAGCTAAGCCGCTTTTAAGCTGCTCAATATCTTTTGGCGCGTCAATCAATGAATCGAATGGTTTGTATTTAGTTAAAACTTCAGAGATTGTGTGCTGAGCCTGTAGTAATTCGTTCTGTATTTCGTACTGTCTTGTAGTTAATGTCTTTTCGAGCTTCTCCATTTGTACTGCGTTCTCTGTAATCTTCTCTAAAAGGCGCTCGAACTCTTGCGAATAACCTGATATTTCCGTTTTAAGCTGCAAATGTTGTGTGCGCTGAGATTCTGCTTCTGCGATGATTTTGTTGACTGCTTTAGCTATTTGAGAGCTTCTCTCGTTGTCTGCTTTGCGTCCATCTTGAAGAGCACCGAGTTGGATCAAAATATCTTCGATTCGCGGGTCAGATCGTGATGAGACTGGAACTGATGTAACAGTTGGCTGCATTTCGACTTTGGGGCTTTCCATTATTAGTTCTGTCTCGTCAGTTTGCGGAGATTTTGCTGATGGTATTGATTTTGCAGAAGCTGGTGAGCTTTCGATGCTTATTTCTTTTGTGTCTGCTTGTGTTTTTGCTTCTTCTGCTGGTTTCTTCTCTTCTTCTGGGTTAGATCTGTTCGAGGGCTGTTTTTTCGGTGTTGTTGGTTCTGATTTCGTTGCTGCTGATGTCGTTGATGTTGGAATTGGTGTGATTAGCGGCTCAGTAGACTGATTCTGTTGCATAAGTTGAAGAATCTGCTGTGTTGTCTGATACTGCTGATTATATTGAAGTAAAAAGTTATCAAATCTTTTCTTAAGCGTGCTTAAATCTTCTTCTATGTGGTTATCTTCGAAGCTTTTTGATGTTGTAGGGATTGGTTCCGCGATTGGTTTGTATATTTCGCCATTTGATATTGTATCAAACATATTTTGCAATGATTTCTCGAATTTCTCGCGCACATCTTTGATTTGGAATGCAAAAAATGATTTTAACTCGCGAATTTCTTCTGAGTATTCTTTACTCCTGCTTTCTTGAGACTTCTGCAGATCATTAATCTTTCTGTTGATGACCTGTAGTTCCTCAGGTGTAGCAGAATTGTCGATTGTCTGTATAGTTGTTGTCTTTTTGATCGCAAAATCGACTCTGTTAGCGAGTTCTAATATAATATCTTTCAACGGATTGAATTGTATGCCTATGTCCAGTGCTTCCGTGTTGTGCACGAGGGATTCGAGTGTCTCTGTGCCCCTGTTAGAAACACTCATTCCCTAGATAACGATTAATTTACAAAAAATTCAATTATGATTTTTTTGTGTTTTTGGATAGTGTTTATATTCATTGTTCGTTTTATCAGAAAAAAACATGAGTTTTATTTTTATATATGATTTTTATTGATGCAATATATAGAACATTAAATATATTAATGATTTATCACTTAAAAAATGATATTTATTGAATAAATTACGATTATAAAATTAAAATATATGAAAATTATTTGAGAATTATACAGCATAACTTATATAATATGTAATTCTTTGTGTAAAATGGATTTTTTGGTTAATAACGTACAAAATTAATTATTAATGAATAAACAACTCATTCACACAGTATTAAAATATCTATCAACTGTACAATCATTTTTAAATATTTTCAGTCATGATTCGCATTAAAATATTTTTTCGAAAATATTTTGAAAATTTATATTATTTCAACAGTTGTTTGAGCGATTCTTCTTCACAGTAATCAACTGCCCTTCTTCCATTCTTGTCTTGAAGCGTGATATCAGCTCCATTCGCAATCAAGAGTTTAATTGCTTCAGCACAAGAATCTTTGCACGCCCACATCAAAACAGACTCTTGGTTCTTCTTTTGTGCGTTGACATCGGCTCCGTTTTCGATGAGAAATTGCATCACATCAGTAAAGTTTCTCAATGCTGCAGCCATTAGCGGAGTTTCTTTATTTTTAGTTTGGCAGTTAACATTTGCGCCAGCTTTCACTAATTCCTTAGCTTCCTCTAAATAATTCGACTCGCAAGCAATGAATAAAGCAGTTTTTCCGTATTTCGTCTTTTTCTCAACATCACACTTCTTATTTAAAAGAGCTTTAAACATAGTCTTATTTTTCGCTCGCAAGGCTTCAATTAATGGAGTTGATCCGTCATTATTTTGTGAATTTATATTAGCGCCGAGATTAATAAGCTCTAGAGCACTTTCGTTTGCATTTTCCCTTATAGTATAATGTAGCGCTGTGTTTCCTGCGTTATCACTGGAATTTATGTCTTCTCCTAATTCAATTATTTTTCTCATTGTTAGAAATAAGTTATGTCTTGCAGCCATATTCAGTGCGTTTTGTCCATAAAAATCTTTCTGTATTATATGCTCTTTGTCATGAAGATACTCAATTAATGATGAAATTCCAAACTTTGTAGCATCGGGCATAGAAATTTCAGTTCTTTTGGCGTGCTTGTATAATACAAATGTATACAAAAAGAATTCCAGATTGTAATGATAATTGTAGCATTTATATTTGTATTGAATTTTCAAATTTATTGCATAGTCAATGCAATGTGACCATACTGCGTCATCCAATGTTTGTGCTGTAGGCTCAACTGCACTTACACACTCTATAATTATATCATTATTACGTCCAGCGAAACTTAAATCTGAACAAAATCTAGTGATTTGTGCTCCATTACTTGTTAGATAGCGGAAGCACTTTAAGCTTCCATAATATGCGGCAGACTGTAAAAGATCATCAAGATCTGAAATGTGATTTTGAATTATATATATTCCTAAACTTTCAACATCATCTGATAGAAAAATTTTGGTCAATTCATCATCTGTAGTATTTGGTTGTAGGAATGGTGGATCCTTACCAGTTATATTGAAATTTTGAATTAATTTTTGGTATAATAAGCAATATGCTTCTCTATTTCGCATATTCCTTTCATAAGCATCATACATCATATCAATAAACACGACAGCATCGACATCTTTTTGTTGAATATAATTTTCCATTCTTTCGTATAATGAATTAACATCTGTGCTTTTTAACGTATATATCTGATTCGATATTGTGATATATTGGCTGTATCTAGCTGTAAGTTCATCATATTCTTCAATAAAAAAATCAGTCATTGATTCAAAAATTTTGAAAAATTGACACTATTTTCTATGATACACATACAATATATTGTATACTTTCCCTCAATTGTCAATAAAATTTTGCTTTGTCGAAATATACTGATAACACATATTCCTGTTATTGCTTCCTGTAATAAGTGTCTTGGAATGCATATATGGGTAAGAGATTGGTAAAATATGATTGTGAAAATTTACCTGTTTGACGTCAAATTATTTGAATTAGATTTAACGTTTGTCAAATTTTTGGGAGTGGCGTTACTATATAACAACGTCCTGCGAATGACATTATTCAAGTTACTTGTAATTTGGGTCTAAACGAAGAATTATGATGTCAAAATGACTGACTCTAAATGTTTCGTAATTTAGAACCTTATTTTTAATGGATTATTGTTCAACGAGTGAAATTCTTATAACTATGGTGTCAAGACTTAAGATTATTTCCATCATGTTTACAGCAGCCAGTTGCGCATATTCTAAGCATAAGCTTATCACATAATGCAATAAATGAGAATGTTATTGCAATTTTAAAGTCGAAGATATCCAAGTGTTGTGAGAATAATCTAAAATGCGTTGAAACAGCAAACTTGTCATGTTGTGTTTTGGTTGATCCTAATGGAATGTTGGAAAGATGATAAAATGTGACAAGTCGTGTATTTAATTCGAAAAGTGATAATTTTTAAAAAAATTCATAAAAGTGACAATTCTAATAAATTTGCAAATTTAAACGTACATGAAGAATATAGATTTGTAAAAGAAATAAACTCATATTACGAAGGACAGATGATTTATAGTTTACAACGAAAATTTTCATCACATTTTTATAATGTCGCGTGGGAAAACACCGAGAACGGATGAGCCCACAGCAACAGGAGGTTCTAAACTGCCACCACTGAAAAGCAAGGGCAGCAATGCTTCAATAAATGGCAGTAATATTCCTAGACCAGCGCCAAGAAATATTCCACCAAGTCCGCCTGCACAATCTGTACAAAAAAACGTATCACCTAGTCCACCAGCACACTCAGCCCCAGCAAGTCAACGAACGAAAAAGAAGAAAGCAGAAAATGTTGATCCTTGGAAAGAATCTGAACGATTAGTAAAAGAATGCGAGCAAGAATTTGGTTTTAAAGCAGATGATGAAGATTTGATAGTAAAAGATAAAGACAAAGACTGGCTGAAAACTCTTGATGAACTTGACGACGAGCTAAACAGAACATTCACCCAGGAATCATATCTAGACCCATCAATATTACTAACAATGGACGACGCATTCAACGATGTCAATTACACAGAAGATATTTTCGAAAATTTCTCGAGAATGACAAATACCGCATTCGATAAAATCCATGAAAACACAGAAGTATTAGACAAGATTTTAGACCAAAGAATCGGAGTTTTGAACAAGATCAGAGATGAAATTTTAAGTCACAAAGTTTCAGACTTATACAAAGCAGATCAGCTTCCTGACGACAAAGATAAGATTTGATTGTAATATTATTGTTTTTTATAAAAATTAATTATTTGTAGTATAGCAAAAAAACGTTTAAAGATATCTAACTTGTCAGTCTTACTCCTGGCGAGCCTGTCCGTCACGAGCGTAGAACTCCTGGAGTGTCTTTGTATCGATACGCTTGAGTGACTCCTTTGGAAGTGTACGGAGTGTTTCCCAGGCGAGGTCGAGGGACTCGAAGACGTTACGAGCCTCGTATGGGCCCTGGCGGAGGAAGCGGTTTTCGAATCTCTCGAGGAATTCGATGTGCTTCTTATCTTCATCTGTAAGTGATTCTTCACCGACGACAGCCTTCATAGCGAGGACATCCTTGCCCTGAGCATATGAGGCATACATCTGGTTGGAAACTGAGCCGTGATCCTTGCGTGTGAAACCTTCACCGATAGCAGACTTCATAAGACGGGAAAGGGATGGAAGAAGGTTGATTGGTGGATAAATCTGCTTGTTGTAAAGCTGACGATCGACATAAATCTGACCCTCAGTGATATAGCCTGTAAGATCTGGAATTGGATGTGTGATGTCATCGGAAGGCATTGTAAGAATTGGAATCTGTGTGATGGAGCCTGGTCTGCCCTTAACACGACCAGCACGCTCGTAGATTGTGGC
>MRSU01001876.1:0-15733 GCA_008369845.1 Trichomonas gallinae
AACATGATTGGATGAGATTCATTTTTTCATGAATTTTGAGTTTTCATGTACCAAAATAGGCACAAAAATACACCAAAAAAAGGAGTGTCAAAAATTTCTGAAGTTTACGAGTGGGCGTAACTGCACCCTTAATAACTTAAGTCAAAAATTTTTTCATCAGAAAAAAAAAAAAAAAATTACTTCACAAAATAAATGTTTGAAGATCGTGTTGGAACAATTGCTACTAAGATCCAACAGATCAATAATTTTACTTTGTCGAGGATTCCTATACTCTTGGTAGGTCCTACTGGCTGTGGCAAGACGACAATAGCTCGCAATGTTTTAGCCCGACAACTTGGACCAGAAAATGAAGACAAAATTCTTCAATTCAACCTCAGCTCAGAAACTACGATTGATCAGTTGATTGGTCATCTGTCTCTAGATGAAAATAATAATCCTAATTTTGTCTATCGTGCATATGCGAAAGCATTCAAAGAAGGATACTCACTTATACTTGATGAATTCAACTTAGCTCATGAAGATGTTCTTCAATGCATTGAAGCTTCTTTAGATACCGAAGAACTTTTGGTTGACGATCCTAAGTTAGGAAATAAGCCACTAAAAATGCACAAGGACTTCAAGCTCATTGCTACACAGAATGAAGCTCACTCTGAATACGTATCAAAACGAAATGTTCTATCAACAAAACTTCTTTCCCACTTCCAAATTATTGAATTTGATCATTTCAAATACGAGGAACTAAAGCAGATTTGTATCCGATGTAATAAAAATATCACAAGCGAATATATTGACAAAATCATCGATTCGTATTACGACATTAAGAGCGAAGTCAATCTTAACTATGAATTTACAATCAGAAATCTCAAAACAGCTTTACTTTCTGCTACAGATGAGACTGATATCGCTAAGTCTATCGACTATTACTTCACATCAATAGCTGGTATCCAATTTCGTGATATTACGCGCCAAAAGCTATCAGAACATAACATATCAATCAATAATATTCCATCAATAGATGTTGAATCCACGTTTAAAGAGAAAGGTATTGCAAATTGCTGGTACAACCCAATTCTCATCGATTCAGTGAATAGAATTCAATATTTCCTTGAGAAAGATCAGCCAATTCTCATAATTGGACCAAGTGGATCCGGCAAAACCCAAATTGCAAAATGGGCAGCTAAATCCTTCTGCGCTTCATCACTTTTCATGGTGTGCTTCCCGGATATGACAATAACAGACTTGATTGGCAACTATATCCCAGCAAAAGTCGAGAATGCACAAAGTTTGGTCAAATGGATAGATGGACCAGTTATTCGTGCCGCGACAAACGGCCAGTGCATCATTCTCGACCAGATCGAATGCGCAACACCTCAAGTCATCGAGCGCCTCAACCCAGTTCTCGATGCTTATTCGAATGTATTAGTAAAGAAAAGTGATAATACAGTCTCAACTGCGTTCAAAGTCAACGAGCGCTATGAGGACTCCGAGGTTGATATACAGCACGGATTCAAGATCATCGCAACAGTTTCTCGTGAGCAGCTCAAGAATTTATCACCAGCGCTCATTAACAGATTCACAGTTGTCGAAATCGAATCGCAAATCGACGATTCCGAAAGTCTTCCAGATTTAATCAACTCTATATGGAATAATCCATCAATTCCGCTGCAAAAGCAAATCATAACAAAGCTCTCGAATGAATCCAAGAACAAACCGATTACAATAATAGCAAAAATACTTAATGGTCTCAAAAGATTAATTCAGAAACACTCAATTTTCTCTAATTTACAAATTGATGCTTACAATGCGTTGGCAGATATATACATTCGCAACAAAACACCAAATCTTCCAAGGAATGTCTGTGCGGAATTCATTAATTCTATCCCAGGCTCAACGGAGAAGTTCTATTTCAAAGAATCGCCAGAGCTTGAAAACATTATCTCCCTGGTAATGATGATGCATGACATCGGCCAGCCGATCATTCTCCAAAGTGGTACAGGTCTCGGAAAAACATCTGCTGCTGTCGCACTTGCTAAAGCACTCGAATTCACTCCATACAAAGTTTCTTTCAACGGAGAAACAAAGCTCTCCGATTTGTTCGGCAACATTACTATCAAGAACGGTTTAGCTGATACAACCAAAGGCCATCTTCTTCGTGCGATCAAATTTGGTGGCTTCTTCATTGCCGATGAAGCGAATCTCGCGCAAACAACTCTTCTTCAGTCATTGATTGTCGCACTAGAACAGAAGCCTGGTGAACAAATTGAATTGCCACATGTCGAAGAAACAACAACCGTCCACAAAGATTATTTCTTCATCGCTTGCCAGAATGATACTTCAATGTTTGGTCGTAAGATGCTCCCTCTCAATCTTCTCAAGCGTGTCGTCACTCTTGAATTCCCATTCCCAGTTAGCTCAATTGAAAAAGTAGTAAGAAGCATTGCTAATGAAACGCAGGCAACATTCATCTCAAACAGCATTAGTGATCTTGTCAACATACTGCACAATAGATTCAAGAACGAACATGACTTTGAGATCAAGCCTTGGTCGTTCAGAGAAGTTCGAAGATTTTTCATAAGAATCAGCAAAAGTGATGAAATTAAAACTAAATTGGATGAAAAAGATGCTCCTGCATGGGTTCATGCTGCCTGCATGATTTTATTGTCATGCGAAGCTACAGAAAAGAATATAAATCACATAGTCGAAGTCATCAAAGAAGCATTTCATGCACCAGAAATGAAAGTTCGCGATTTACTTACATTAAATGCTGAGCCATATAGAGATCTCTATATCAAGAAAGGTGATGTTAGAGTCACATCAATTAATCCTAAATCCAAAGTTCCAAAAGACGTTGCTTCATATTGGAATGCCCTATTCTTCGCAAGCCTTATTCCAAAGGATGAACCATTACTCATTATCGGCGAGTCCTCATTCAAGTCATTCCTTGCAAAAAGCATCTCACAATACGGAAACCCAGTCAGTCTCAACAGTGAGACAACTACATCATCTCTTATTGGCCAAGTTTCATTCATTCACCAAGATTCACTTGAAAAATATCTCCTTGATTTGCTGTATATTTTATCCAGTCCCAATCCAACGATTTATGCTCACTTGAACGAATTCAAGAAGACATTCACTAGAACAGAGGCAAAACTGGCAACATTAAGAAGCTACACAACTCAACTGATCAGCTTCATCAAAGAGAGGACAAATGCTGGCCCAGACGAAAAGCCATTCCCAATTCCACTTATTGAGTACATCCATAATGCTATACAAGAGAGAGCAGAATCATCTGACAGTCAGTCGGTTTTTAAAGGTTACACAACTGCATTTAAACCAGGCTTAATCACTAATCAAATATTGAAACAGAATCCAATTATTTTGAAGAACTTTGCAAAGCCACCTGTTGCTGTCATCGAAAGATTCAATGAATTGATTGCATTGGAGCCAGAACTCACATTAACAGAAGATTACACGAATACTATTACACCAGCCAATCAAAAAATCATCAAATTCAACTCGAAAGATAACCCAAATTTCAGAATTATTGCTTTATGCAGCAAAATGGATTTCAATAGAATCTCCGAAGCCATGAGATCAAGGTTCAATATGATCCATATTAAACCATACACCAAGAAAGAGATTGAAAGTATTTTCAATCAAGATCAAGTTGAAAAAATCCAAAAAATAGTCTCAGAGACCAAATATTTGGCAAGCAACAACTTATCTTTTAATGATTTCAATAAGATTGATATGATTAGAAAGCGCCTTTTCGAATTAGTTAAATTCAACAAAATTGATTTACAAGATGATAAAGATATAATTATTCAACATGCAATTCGTTTATTATCTAATGTAGATAACATTGATGAAAATGACCTCAAAAATCCATTCATCATTGATGATGATAATTTAATGTTCACAAAACTCACAGGAGAAGTTATTGCATCAATGCATAGTTCAAGCAGCTTGCCTAAAACTGAAATCGTTTTCACAAAATCGATGCAGATAATGACTGACAGAATCTTTTCCGCCCTCTGCTTGTCTATTCCAATCATTATAGAAGGACCAAATGGAAGTGGAAAGACAGAAGCAGTTGAATATGTCATCAAGTGCTTCAATGATATTAAGGACTTGATTAGAATCACTCTTTCTCGATCAACAACAAATGAAGACTTATTAGGAAAGAATGGAATTCAAACAGACAGAAATGGAAATAAAACGTTTGATTACATCCCAACTGAGCTCTTCAAAGCTTTAACAAGTCCAAACGATTCAATAATCATCATTGATGGAATT
Organism: Trichomonas gallinae; assembly: GCA_008369845.1. Classification (NCBI taxonomy): domain Eukaryota; phylum Parabasalia; order Trichomonadida; family Trichomonadidae; genus Trichomonas; species Trichomonas gallinae. The sequence continues at coordinate 4,297 of MRSU01001876.1, forward strand.
GATCTTGCTTCTCCATCATTGATAGACAGCCTTTCTGCATTTTTCGATCCTTCAATCTCGAACATTATGAAGACAAATGGCGAATATGCTGATAAAGGCAAATACAAAATCATTGGCCTTGCTTCATCTAGTGTTCCACCATCCATCAAGAAGAACGCAATATATTTTAGAAATGAACCACTTTCATCAATGGAATTTAATCAAATATGTTTCTCTATTTTGATGAGGAAATTAAAAGACGAGAAAAAAGCCACTGAGGTGTTGAAGGGATTCACATACTATTTCGCTAAACTTCAAAACGATGGAATTACTTTCCAGAGGAATCCTCGCAATTGCTATATTTATGCAGAAATGGATGAATATTTTGGCGCTCAGTACTCAAATGTTCTTTTCAATATTTGCTGCGGCAACATCAACCTCAACCAATCTGATTCTAGCTGGCAGCCAATCGATATCTGCCATGAAAACAATGGAAAGATCCTCAAAATTGGCGATAAAACACTGCAATGCTATGAAGACGATAACCAAATCGAGAACATGGAAGCCATCTTACTGACTCTTACTCCCAGTGAGCAGAGACTTTTCCTTGTTCTATCGGCAATTGTCGAGAATCGTCTTCCGCTTGTCGTATGTGGTGGAACATCATCAGGTAAAACATATGCTATCACAAAGTTTGCCCAAGCTATCAACAAGAATTTGAGCATCATTCAATTGAATGCTGATACATCCATTTCCACAATTATCGGATCCTACAAGCCGTCAGAATTTATCAGCCAAAAGAATTTGGATCCAATTATAGTGAAGCTCAACGAGGATGAGCAATATTCCAATCTTTTAGGTAATCTCAATACTGATGATGGTGTCAAAATCCAAGATTTGCTCAACTTGAAGAGACAAGTTGAGGAAATTATGTCACAGCAAATTGATAACGAAAAGAAACAAATTGGCATTGATGCAGTTAACTTGATCGATTTTGCATGTAAAATCATCAACAATCTCGAATTCCAGGAATCTGCTTTAATCTCAGCAATGAGAAATGGCGACTGGGTTCTCCTTGATGGTGTCGAATCATGTCCATCATATATTATGGAGCGCATTGTTACATTGCTCGATAACAAGCCAACTCTTAACTTGTTCGAAGTAGGAGAAGGAACATTCTTCTCTTCCGATCCATCGCATCATCAAGAGCCAATCCACAGCGATTTCAGACTAATTTTGACATATAACAACATCGGAACACATAAAAAGACAGTTTTGTCAAGCTCCATCCTCTCAAGATGCGCCGTTGTTAATATGACACGCATTGATGAGACAACCGAAACTACATCATTGATTTCACTTTTCAATATCCCAGATGTCAAATATAATATCTCAGATCAGACAACAGACCGAATTTCAGTAGCTGTTAGAATGGGTGAGCAGCATATCTTCAACAGAAAATCCGAATCTCAGGAATCAAGCAGATATGAGTTAACAGGAAGAACTGTTATTCGTTTATGCCGCGCATTCCAGCATCTCAAGACAGCAGATGGCCAGCCAAATGTCATCTCACAAGAAACTATGACCAATACTCTGATGCTAATCTATAACCCTGATATCACAATCATCAATTCTCCAAAAGATTACCCAGAGTATTATCCAACTAAATTCCTTGAGGAGCCGGACAATAAAATCGTTGAAAAATTAAAACTGATTGCAAGAAAAGCACATATCGATTTCAACAATTTATGCATTAGTATCAAACAAGCAATATTTGAGAGAGAAAAGATCTACGATGTCTTCAGATTCATCAATAGATCTAATTTCAACGATATTATCCGATTTGGAAGTTCAATAGAAGATGAAATCCTCAAGAAACTCATTCGAAATCATCAAGCAGATATGGATGATGAGATCCACAGATTTATATGGGTAAAGGAATATATCATCATGAAAGAATTATTGAAAATTATTGAAGACTTAAAATCTCTTCCACCAGAAATTCTTTCCAATGAAGGCAATTTTGTCAATCCTAAAGATAATGCCGAGAAATTAATGAAAATTTGCTCACGCTATGAATATATCACAATGGTTACAAATACATTACAATCTACAGCATTACCTTCATGGCTTGTTAATGAAGAAAAGTTGGAGAAACTTGATTTCTTCACTAATGAATTCATCTTAGAAATGTTTGCTCATCCATTGATCTACTCAATTATGGATAGTTTCAAATCTGCCTCTGAACATATGCCACAAGTACTTGCAGACATCTTCGAGTCTTACATAAAATGCTACCAAAATCTTAAATGGGATGCAGTTTCCGCAATCGATGAATATCTCAAGATTATGATAAGTCATGTCAATGCAGCAGAATTGCAAAGTATCAATTACGATACAATCCAAAAAGCCTTATCTATAGGAGAGTTGAGCGAGTTAATTAAAATCAGATTCAGATCTCAGCTCGAAATACCACAGAACATCAAGAAATTTATCGATGATTGCAGAGATCATCTGAGCGAACTCCAAATCAGGAATAAGGATGAAAAAGAATGGGAAAAGCTCAAGAATAATCGTCCGCAATTAGAAGAAATCGATAGCATTTTCAGGAATTCTAAGTGGATTCCTCCATATCACATTCAAAGCACAATAGTCAGGCAGATTACCAAACCACCCATTGTTAAACTCAACATTCCACTAAACATCGAGGCGGACAATGAAAACAAAGACGAATCTAATTGGTTCCAAGTTTTAGTTAACTTTTCATGTGATTGCTATTACATGAAAAATTTAACAAATCCTCAAATTTGCTTCTATTCCCTTATGTATCTCAGCACACGAGAATATGATGTTACTAAAATCCCACAGACATTCATTGAAAAGATGTTTAATGTTCCTTCAGAAATTATCAATAAACTGTCAGAAGAAATCATATTGAAATATCTCAAAGGTATGACCAGTGCTGACTATAAATTAATCGACATTAATAATTTGGTGGAGAGACTGAACAATTATTTCAATAAAACAGAAATCATTAATGAAGATTGGAAACAGTTTATCCTCAGAAACAACAACAAAGTTAATGCAAATCTAGAATTACTCTTGCCATTCTATTCAAATTCTGTCATTATAAAATACGCAACTAATCATCTATTTACTAGTTACAGGAAGGAGTTTGAAACAACAGATCTAACAGTTGACTCTATAACGGAAGTCATCCAAAAACACACGAGTAGCCGTGGTAAAAATTTGGATATATATAATGGGCTGAAAAACTGTAAGCTGGAGAAAAATTTAATAGTCTCAGATATGATGAAATTCGCAGGAAATGAGAAATCATTCCTTAACCAAGCACCAGCTGAAGGTTTATTCTTTATCAAGCATGAAAATGTATCATCAATTATCGGTCAGTCATCAGATAAAGTTGACTATATCACATACGGCTTGTTTGTCGTCAGGCTGCTTTCTTCTCTTAAACTCATAAAGTTTGAATCAACTAAGCACAATATTGATCGTACAATGATGTCAGAAATCAATAATGCTCTGTTTGAGATCATTATGAAAAAGTCAATTTCTGATAAATTCATCATTGTATCTCTATCTCTTGAAGATGTTCCATTTTATCTTGAAAACTTGTATACATGCATCCTGCATGACTCTATTGTCCAAATTGCAACATTCGCTCCTGATAACACGAAATATATTGCTGCTACAAAACACTACATCGGAGAGTACTTGAAATATTTATTCTCCGAAAAGCTTGACTTATTGGACGAAAATGAATGGATTAAATTTATAAACAAACATGACCAAAAATGCATAATCGACCCGATTTCATTTTATGTGCAGAACTATCTTAATCAGACATTACAAGATGCTAGAATGAAGAGTCAAACGACGATAACTAAATGCACAAGAGACTTGGAAAAAGGCCACCACGAAATAATGCAGAAATTAGAAAATATTCAATCTGCAATTACAGAAGATACCCGAGAATTCAAGCACATCTTTGGTACTAATAACCAAAGCGACAAACTTTTCGCTCTATACTCAGACTATTCTGAGGCACTACTGTCATTCTTCAAAAATGTAAATCAATTTAGCTGGGATGATCATGATAAACAGCTTGACAAACTCGATAGCTGCAACCAAATGATTCAGTATCTCAAAAAGGAAACATTTGATAGTGAAGGAAATCATAAATTCGATTATGGAAACAAACTCACTTTTATTTACATTAATAAAGTTGGAAACAATACATCAGTATTATTCGAAAATGCTGATCATTCCAAAACATGTTCATATAAGCTCAATAAGAATTCAGATTCCATCCTGAAAGTTCCAGATAACATAAATTTGGAAGAAATAAAGTCATCCGCAAAGATTACTATTTTGACTCTATATATTAGCCCTGTTATTAACCCTTATAACATCAAGTCATCAATTTTAAGCGATGTCAAAAATAAGTTATCCCAATTCTTAGATGAGTACATGAAGCATCCAGAAGATCTCAAAGAAACCTTCGAAATTGGATCGCAAGTTGTTTTTGGTCCAGATAATAAGACATTCAATGATCTTAAGCAGTTGATTGATGATAAAATTAATGATAATCTTCATGAATACTTTGTTGCTGAATATACAAAGCCTCATTACAGGGGAAATGAAAACGTTCCTACTAAAAAGACGCTTGCTGAAGTTCAAGATCTCGAAATGAAGATTGAAAATTATAATAAAACTAATAATCTTCTTGCAAATGAGCAGGAAAAAATTCGTAATATTCCAGCTCCAGTTTCTCTGTCAATAATCGCAAATCATTCTTCTGATTTCAGAGGAATTAAGCCAGAGAAAGTTAACATCAACTTCTCTAAGACTCAAAACAAATTCAAAATGGCTGCAATTAACATCGATGGCAAAGTTGCAACTCCAACATTTAACAGTTTGAATGCATCAGTTGCCGGTGTTCTTCGTGGAATTCAAACATCTCCTATCGAAGTCTTGATCTATTGCTTCGGCGATTCATCAGTTATTAACATCGATTTTCAGCCATCATCTTCAAACACTCCCGTTCCAACATATTCCAGACTTCCGAACAGAATAGTTCTTTCTTTCTCAATCGATGGAATTTTCAATGATGTAACATTCTATGGAACATTCACTATCAATAAAGGCGATAAAATTCCATACTCAGTATCCGTCACTTTCAAGGATCCCGTCATCTTTTTGGAGTCAATTGGAAACAAATTTTACAAGCCAGATAATATCATCAAGTTTAATTGCAAAATTTTCAAAAACGAACCTATTCAAATTACTACAACAATTCCTGGTATTAAGGATCCTAAACAGGCGATATTATTCAAAAACAACAACTCAAAATGCCAAAAGGAGCCAATTGTATCTAATGATGGCAAAGTAATTAATTTCCCGGGAGAAGCAAAATACATTAGTAATATTGGCGTAGAAGTATACAACTCAGAGAGACTCCCAATTACAATCTCTTCTCCTAATGAACAGGTGGATCGTCCAGTACTAATTTATTGGTGGGATCCATCGCAAACTCTGTATAGAGATGATCTTTCTTTTCTTCATGCCGGAAACATGTTAACAGAATACCATGTTTTTGTACTTACGAAGTTGAAATATCCTGAAAAACTCGATGTTACCATCGTTGCAAGTAATGGAATTGTATTAGAATACCAAGTTCCTGATATTCCTAGTTCAAACTCACCAGCCATTGATATTCCATTCAAAATGAAGTTTTCAAATTATGAAAAGACCAAAAATTATCATCTTACGTTGAAAATCAATTCGAATCAGTTCAAATTGAACAAATCAATTGATGTTAAAATTGCGCCACTAAAATTGTATTGTGATAAAGTCACTGGTGATTATGTTGCTAATAACATTTCCACTGATGTTGCTATTAACGCTTTCGGATATAGACTTTTCAATATCAGATTACCACAGATCGAACGTGTTAATGATTTGTTCCTACCAATTAGTCGTGAGCTATTTAATAGCATTAACCTCCGAACATTAAGGGAAGACAGGGATTTACAACCTCATTCCATTGTGATCTCTCCAGATTTGTTGCTAGATTATTTTGTTGGATTCAAATATTATGATCCTAAATGTTGGTGGCCTCTTAAACCTGTTGAAGAGCTCAAATCAAGGCTTGGTGCCATCAAGGAATTCAATTCTAATCAAATTAATGATTTCTTGCAAATGTTCGCCAAACTTGTTGGTTCCAAATCAATCAGAAATTTGCGTAATAAAATCAATAATTACAGAGATAATGAAACCAAAGCGCTTGAAGTTTATCAATTCACCATCAAATCAATTGAAGATAGATATGCCGAAATCGAGAGAAATGACTTCCAAACATATATCAGTAATGATTTCAAATTCGAAGATGTGTTCGCGAAACGAATGACACTGTTAAACCAGCCACCAATATCAGCTGAAGTTCAAAAGAAAGCTTATGATAAACTTGGAAGTTGTCCAAAATTGGTGGATGAACATGGTAATGCCAAACCAGTCATTGCAATGAGATACAAGTTTGATAATGATGAACTTGTTGGCAGAACGGAGTTAATAGAACTTAATGAAAAAGATAATGAAGTGAAGAAACTTCTCAGTCAATTAACTGCTCCAACACTTGAAATACAGATGAACAAGATCCAAGAAGCATTTGACATTAATAAGCCAAGTTGGATTTCTCAGAACACCGCCAAAGATTTCTATGATATCATTACGAGAATGGCCACAAGAGTCAAAAAATTCATTTTAGTTATGTCAACTTTCTCCGACTATTCCTCATCTTTCCCATCGAACGAAGCAACAACAGAACTCAACACACTGTACTCATTCTACAAATGGTCGTCAAACGAACTTGTACTGAAATACACACCATTCATTTCTCTTCTTGAAGATTTTAATAGTTCATTCAAATCATTGATTCGACTATTGATTGATTCTGATACAGATGTTGGCGAAATGGCGAACTGTTCAGGAGATATACTTATAAATATTAAGGCGCCAGAACAGCCAAGTCCGAATGTTTACCAATTCAAGACACAATGGCAGATACTGAAGAAGAACTCTCCTAACCTTATCCTAAGCGCAAGCAAACCAATATCAATCACACCCAATAGTCATAACGAAAAGAAAAATAAAGAACCTGTAGCTCCCAAGAAACAAGATATCGGTGGCAATCTAGGAGAAGGAACAAATGCAACAAAGATTCCAATTAGAAAGACAGGAGGAACGAACCGTGGAACCGGCGGCGGAACGAAGCTTGCTGATCCATCAGATATCTACAAGTTTTTGCTTGATAAAATGGATAAGGTTACGAATCATGATGCAAATGATAATGAAGGAGAAGAAATGAATTTCAGCGAATTTGAGAAAATGAATTCGGATGTCAACATTTCTGCCGATAATCTCGAACTTCCTGTTAAGCCTTTCATTGATTTTGCTATTCCAATTGCCGCCACCATTGTCGAATATGCAAAGCGCAATAACGAAAACGTCTCCATTATTCCAACAGAAGCAGTTTTACTCCTTGATATTAACAGTCTCTCAGATCCAGATGTTAAGGCAAATAACCTACTTTTGTTCTGCGCTTTTGCTATCGCTCTAGCCCAGCTTCAAATACCATCACGCTTAGCCGTTTTCGCAGATTATGTTTTCAAGTACTTTGAGATCAAAGATATATTGACACCACTCTCACCAAAACATCTTCAGATGGCTCTCGAAGCATTCAAACTATCACGTCACGTTTCAGAGCCAATATGTTCCATCAACAAAATTATCAGAAAATATCGTTCTCAATTTAACAGCTTCAGTTTCTTCATTTTCACAGATGGTGTTCTCGTCAACACTGCACCACAAATCTGGGATAACTGGCAAAATGGCACAGTCAGTAAGATTTCCTTCGTAATAACAACTCCAGATGCATCTAAGGCCAAATTATTGCCGCATTATAGAAATGTCCATAACAAAAATCCACAAATTTCTGCAGAATTCATGGAAATTGGCGTGTTTGAGGATGGTCAAGCAGAATTTTTCTACAAAGGCCTTGCTCACGGACAAAATCCAAACATATCCAATGAAAAAGTTCCTCTTCTGCTTCACAAAGGAGAGCAAAATGCCCAAAAACTTAGATTTGACAAGATTTTCAGTGACGAGTCTGATCGTGATGAGAGATTTTATTGCATTGATAACAGCCATATCAGCACAGTATGCAAGATCCCTGAAGTCGAAATTGAAGATGCCAATGAATATTTGCCAACAATTAAAGAAAAGCTGAAAAATATCTTTGCCAAAGAAGAATTTGAGCAAAGTCTACCAAAAGTCGCGACTGACATTAATTCATTTTTCACACCAAATAAGCCAACACAAGCTACAGCATCGGAATCTGGCTATGGACTCTCAATCACTGGCTTGATTCGTTACATCTTAACGAACTCCCAAGATAAAAGAATATATTTGGAGAAAAACGCAGGATATATCTCCAACTATTCGATGTTTATCATCATTGACTGTGGTGAGTCTTGTTCTAGCTTCTTATCTATCAGACACACAAGAATCTCAGTCATCGCAACACTCCTCAGAATGCAAAATCTTGATATGCCTGTGACAATCATCGCTGCCACTTCTGAGGGGCCAACTGCTTTATGCATTAATGCAAAAATATCAGAAATCATTGGAGAAAACGCTAATGGCGGTGTTCTACAAAGCATTTATTCCACAATCAATAAATCAGTCGGATTTGTTAGTCTAGCTAAAGCATTCCTTGCTGCTTACAACATCAGATGCAGGCAACAAGAACAAGGCTCTATTTTGTTTGCTTTCACAAATGGAACGCTTTCTGCAGACGATTACAATGCTATAAGCTCAATTTCCGCTGAATTCTCTATAATGAAAACAGATATAATTGGTGTTGGAGTTGGAATTGCTCCAATAAACATTCCTAAGATTTTCAGCAAATCAGTTTGGTCACAAAATCCATTCAACACTCCACAAGCAATATATGAACTTCTAGCATCAGACCAAGATGTATCAGTTGTACACAACAAGATTGCTATTCCTTCTTATCAATATAAACTAGATCACAAGGCCCTTGTAAATCTAATGAATAACTCTGATCTAATCTATATGAAAATTCATCAAAAGCTTGATCAAATCAGAATGTCAGATATGACCGCCGATTATTACGAAAACGAAAACCAATTAGTGAATTATTCTGATAAAATATCTCGAGGTAATGCCAATGCAACGGATGAACACCTAAAGTTCAAAGACCTCGGAAGAAATGAAAAATGGCCTTTCAAGATACTCCTCGTTCAGCTCTACGATTATACATGTCGTAAAACTAATCCTGATCCATACTCTGTAAGATATGAAACAATCGAAAAGGGATTCATCAAATCAATCAAAGGACTCGGTTTCACAATAGATGTTGTCCAGAATTATTGCGCTGCGATTTGTGCACTCACATCGGGTGAATTCCATCAAGTCTGGATTATTTGCTCGGAAGGTTCCGTATATAAGCCTTATGATTGTAAGTCTAAATGGAGTAAGTATTCAAAACGAGATACTAGAGAGGATTACCAACATGCATATCAATTTGTAGAAACAGTCGAACAATTCAGAAGGCGTGGAGGTGGTGTTGCTTGGTGGGCTGATCAAGGATTTTCATTCGAACTCGAATACTATCTCCAGAACCTTCAGCTTTTAGTTGGAGACAGCATTGATAAATTTGTAGATAAGGAGAAACTGGAACGCCATCGCGTTAACTTCACATTCTCTGATTCTGATCCTACTAGAGAACACACATTAAAGCGCGTTTCTCGCGACTCTGCTGTTAAGTGCTCATTCTTCGATTGTGATAAGGAACTAATTGCCAATTACGAACACAGAATATATTCATATAATGTCACAGACCTCTCGGAGGGAGCAACAATCGCTGGAGAAGATATCTCTGATTGCCATACATATCAAGAAATTAAAGAAAAGATTGCACCATTCATACCTTTCTCTATTAGTACTAAAGGTCTCGTTTCTGGCATGTACTATGTTGCGCCACGTTATTCTTATGAAGGCGATATCATCATTGACGGTGCATCCTCAAGGCTGTTCGCAGGATTTAATGAAGAAGGTGTCGGCAGACTTGTTAGAAACATGGCTGTGGTTCTTGTCAACAGATGGAGAGCTGAATCAGAGAACAACACCACACTGGAGCAACTTTCTAAAAAATTTGTTCCAAAATTCGATATTCCTCCTTTACCTAAACAAACTCCACATGAAAAAATAATCAAGAAAGATGTTGATATCACTTTCATTTTCGATGCTACAGAATCAACTGAACCAATCAAGAAGGCTATTGAGGAGCTCATCGAGCGAATCATTGAAGATTTCAATAACAATAAGGGTATATCGAATAAGATACGCCTATCAGCTATAGGATTCCGTGATAAAGCAATGGCAAAGCTTAAATATAAACTTGCTCAAGATGATAATTCAAAGACACCCGGAGAAATCAAATCATTATACTATGCAATTGATAGAAATCGTTCCGAAGTTTTCGATTTTGTTGACTATACAGAATATAAATCTTTGCTCAAAAATATTCATAATACAGAGACCATTGGTGGAATGGGTGATGGCCCCGAAGATTGGGTTGATGCATTCAAGAAATATAAGAAATTGAGTTTCAATGAAAATGCAAAAAAGGTCATTTTCTTTATCACAGATAACGGCGGTCATTCAAATCGTTTACACTCCAAGTTTTCTAAAACACCATATGTGGAAGAAATGATTGATGAACAAGAAGAGCCAAAGTTAATGGAACTTCTTGAATGGCTTAGGGACCAAAAAGCGTACTTGATGTTTTGCGCATTTACTAGATCCGCAGTCAAAGGCTGTAGTGCTTTGAGTTTCATTTATAGCAAGCAAGGCAATACTAATGCACTCGCAAGATCAGACTACATTTGCCACGAAGAAGATTTCAATTATCAAAAACATCTCCTTTATACTCCAATGTTCTTTAAGAAAGATGATGTAGAAGATATCCGCACACATTTGTTAAATGCAATAGGCAAAGTTACTATGCTTTAAATAGATTTTGAAATTATCAAATTTCCACAAAATTAAACTCTATTCATTTTTAAATGTATCCCATATTTTGAAATTTTTAAGTTTTTAAACTGGTATCTCATTGAATGAACATTATCAAATTTTTGGCCAAGCCCGATTTTTGAAACAGAGTGAACAAAAATTAACAAGCTCGAATCAGAACTCTATGAATAAACATAGAACCAAACAACTAAAACTCATATGAATGAGGCTCTTATGTTAAAAAAATAATTTTGTTTGGTTATCATGTTGATGATTTCCAACGATACGAATATTTGAGTAACAAGAATTTTTTTTTTTTTTTTTTTTTTTTTTTTTGGTT
>MRSU01001880.1:0-20116 GCA_008369845.1 Trichomonas gallinae
GCTGTCTACCCATGGACATCTGCCGGCTTCTGGTGGATGCGCAACGGCATGAACGCCCTTTGCGACAGTGGTGCATCATGTGAGACAATTTCCCGCCGTGTTAATGGCGGCACAAACGGTCTTCAGGACAGACTTAACAAGTATAGAATTGCTTGCTCAATCTTCTAAACTGACGTGATAACAAGTATTGTCAATTAAAAAAAATATCTAAATTTGTATTACGCTTATAAATTCTAATCCTTTAGAAGTTCAATAACAATATGTTGTTTATAATTTGGATGAATAAGATAAATTAATAAATTGATGAAATTTTATTTGAAGAATGATGCAATATCTGCGCATCCTCTTGGTCTAGGTATAGCATCTGCTTTAGGTTTTCTGCCACGTTTTGATTTATTTGATGTTAGTGGAGGAGTATTTTCGATTTTAACTTCTGATTGTTTTTCGATTTCGATATGCTTAATTTCATCGATCATAATCTTTTGTATCTCAATTGGGATGTAATGGCGGATGATTCCCCAAGATAATTCGATGGCTTCATCATCTTTTACTTGATATTTCTTTGTAACTATAGGAATTAGCTTTTTGCATCGATTAATAAGCCAATTAACTAGTAATTCTTGGTTCAATTTAACGTGATCAATTTCGTCTTGATATTTTTCATTGCAAACAAGATTGAAGTATGGAATTATCATATATGCGACTTGTTTTAGTGGAGAATTATCGAAAAATGAGTGTTTTGGGTGAAAGTTCTGCTTTCTTTCGAATAATAATGGAATACCAAGAAATAGAGGATGTATTTCATGTGCAAATAATGCTGATCCATCAGCAATGGCGTAATTATCGAAAAAGAATGAACAATAATATCGATCAACTAATTGAATTTCATAAATCTTTCCTTCTAAGACAACGAAATCATTTGGTTTGGAATTTCTTGGATGTGGTAATGATATTAATTCCAGCTTTCCTCCAAATTCTTTTGGAAAAAAAGCTAATTTCGATGAATGAAAACACAAAAAAAATATGATATTTTGTCATGTAAATCATCATTTATGATTTGTAAGTATTCATAATTGTCATGTAAATGTCAAAATATGTCATGTAAAAAATTATGATATTTTGTCATGTAACAGTTAAAAATGTTATGTAAAATATAATATATTTTGTCGTGTAAAATAAAAATTTGTTGTGTAAATATTTTTTTATTTTCTTATGGATGAGTTTTAATGAAAATAATAAGATAGCATTTATTAAAACAAAAAAAAGACTAAAATCTATAAGTAGACATCATATCAATGTCTTTCATGCACTCAGGGCAGACGCCATTGTTGTTCATAGCGCATGTATCGCAAAGGAGGGCTCCGCATCTTTCGCACTTCTGTGTTGCTGGAGCAAGGCACTTAGAGCAGTTCCTGAGAGAGAAAACAGCAGAAACGCGTGTTGTATATACTTTGTTCCTGCTGTCAGCGAAGAAGCAGCATCCTCTGACACTGTCAGAGAAAGCAGAAACTATTGGGAATCTTGAAACGTGTTTCTTGCCTAAGCTGAGCAATTCTGAGGTGGAAGAATCTATGCATAAGAACTCGACATTGCCACTTTCGTGACCGCAGAGAAGGATGCGGCCATCGAAGGAGTAATCAACGTGTAACTGGCAGACGCACTTGCAGTTCTCAGAGAAATCTAATTTCCTCAGCAAAAGTCCGTTGATTGAAAACTGAACAATAGATTTCTGCGAGCAAGCTGTCAAAACACCTTCGCCGACATCCCACTCCAAGAAGTGTGGCTTCTCGAACTCGTAGATTCTGTGGCACATTCCACTGGCGAAATTCCAGATTTCTATGACGCCGTTCTCTGTTGCTGTTGCGCACAAGAAATCTGTGCTCAAAATTGCGCTCCTCAAAACGTGGTGAGTGAATGGCATCTCGTAGACTAATACGAGGGAAACAGGATGAACGGATTCGAAGATGATCCTGTAAACTCTGACTAATCCGAAACTGAATGAAACAGCACAGAACAATCCATCAGCTGATATAGATACATCTACGGCGTATTTGAATTCAGGCGCGAAAATTTGAGATCTCGGACTCTCAGTGATGCAAAGTTTGCTGCTTGTAATGCATATTGCGTTTGAGAAAGATGGAGGAATTGCGGCAGATATCAAAGGAAGTGCGGATCCAGCTGGTCCAACCTTGAATTCTCTTAAAGCGAACTTGTTCTTTAATTCAACTTCAGTAAATGTGGATTTTTGCTCGATTAAAGCGATTGATGGCTTCTCTACGAATTCTCTTGGCGCGTGTGGTTTGGTGAAGACTTGTATTGGACACTGTCCGAAGTTCAAAACTTGTGCTTCGAAGGCTGTTTCATCCATATCCAAGTCTTCTGCCGTGTAATGATGATAAGAAGACGGTAAGAAAATATTCTTAGCTTCAAGGGCTGCTTCGCCTGTCATCTTGTAGCCGAAAATCAAATCCAGCCACTCGTTGAGGGAATTGCAGTCTTCCAGAGTCTTCCTCATGACATCCGTGAAAACAGCTGGCGTCGCTGACCATTCTGGGAGTGTCACATCGCCATCGCCTGGCAAAATAAGTCCGCAAGTGTTAAGGTATAACTCTGGAACGCTGTAAGTTTGCGGGACAAGTTCTTTCAGGTCTGATGGATTCTTGCTTGATGCAGAGCTATAGGCATCTTTCGTTGAAAAGAATAATCTTCCTGGATTGTCCCAGCCTTTGTTCAAATCCCAGCCGAAATAAGTGAAAGGCGGCAAACGCATCATCAGCCAGAAGACAGCGCCAGGAAGTGAGTAGTGGAAACCGTAGAAATACTTTGGTTCGGAAAGTTCGTACGTCTGATCGAAATGAACGGCTCTTTGTGGATTGAGCTGGCCCATTGGCTTCGACATATCTCTTGGCTCTAAGTCTGGTGACGAAACCCAAGGGAAGACTGGGTACTGGGCCAAATCTGCGAACGATCTTCCACCGAAATTGTTCAAGCAGAGGAGATAATCGAATGAAGAGATCTGATAGTTCTGCCACATATCAGCGGCAGACTGTGCGTTGTTTATTGAGAATAAGAACGGGAAGTTCGGATAGTTCATTACGCGCTTCTTGTTCAGTTGCTTCTCGACGTCAGAGCAGATGTCTTCGTTCTTGAAGCACAAGATAATTTCTGGGCGGAGAAGCTGATCGATAAGAAGAGCAACTGGGCGATGAATAATCATGTGCCTTCTCAATAATGGAACGTTCTCAAGATCAATGTAAACAATAACATGTCCGCAGAATAAGCTACAGTGCCACTCGTTTAACGCGACACTTTCTGTGAATGGAATAAAAGCGATTTCACCTGGTGGATCTTTGAGCAACTGGATTCCATTGTTGTCGCGCTTCTCTGCCATGATCAAAATTGCTGCACGCTTCTCGCCGATGAACAAGACTGATGGAATTTCGTGTATGTAAAAATAGAATGTAACTGAAATCGGTTGCGATTGTGCAAACTCAGCAAAAGTGGCGTGGAAGAGATCAAGCAATGATCTCGGCGACTGAAGGACAACTTTTGAGTATTCGAATGGCGATGAATACTCTTCCTGGCTTTCGTCGTGGAAGTAGCATATCTCTGGATTGGCAATGTACTGTCCTAAAACGTCCAATGTCTTGATTCTCTGGACTTTGTCCGAGAACTTCATCGCGAAGTAGGCAGCAGTGGCGACGATGTCGAACGGCGGGCATCTGACTTTGAATGGAGAAGGGCAGACAGCACGCGGCTGATAAACTGGGAGATGGTTGTATGATAAATGATAAGACTCTGGCTTTGTGTATCTCAATCTTATTGCTTCTTTCTCTCTGCAGATGGCGAAGAAGTTTCTTTCAAGTCTGCGCTGAGAAATGTTGAGATATTTGACACTTGCGTTTGCTTCGACATAAATGTTTGCTGCTCTGAATGATAGCATCTTGTGCATCGTTGTTGCCACGTTGTTCATCATTGCGACTTCATTGTCTATGATTGCGAAAGCGATTTTTTCGCGTTCTTCTGGATGTTCGATTTCATTCGCGAAGAAATTCAACGAGAATGTTTCCCATTCAACTCTGACTTCATCTGGGTTGTAGTTCTTCATCAACGTCGGATCGAAAATGCTGACGAAAAGCGACATGCATAAAGCGAGCTCATCTGTGTCGAATTCGTTGGATTTAGTGAGATGCATCCAGAAGGCTGAGAACATTTCATCCTCGAAAACAACTGGATGAAAAACGACATTTTTGTTAGCAGCGAGTAACTGATATAACTCATACAATGTCTGATGGTGGATATACATGAAACTGCCGAGCAAAATGTTTCTGTATGCAATCAATACTTCAGGATCTGATAAGAACAAGAAGAACTCATCACGCATTTCAAGTGATTTCATCAAGTTGAACACCAATGAAAGAACGTGAATATACATTTCAGCAAATGCTTTCTGACATGCGCATTCTTTGACGAAAATCAACAAAGGTTTGTGATATAAATTGATGTTTTCGTTGCTGCTTGATAACTTAATCAAGAGCTGGCAGATGAGCTCAGGACCGAAGAATCTTCTGTATGGGCCATACATCAAGCCATTTCCATTATAAAGTTTGTGCATAAGTGATGTGAATGTTTCTGTGTCAGCGGATAAAATGCATGAAGCGATGAAACTCGACAAAGAAGTCAAATAAGGAACCTCAGTGAACCAAACGTCATCGAGACAATCGAATGGGAAGTCCACGAAATAGTTTGCGACAGATTGGAATGTTGACTGTGAATGCAACAAATCTGGTGATTTAGTGACTTCATCGATATACTCGTTTTCATTGCCGAGCATCTTCTTCAAAGACTTGAGTTGGTCCTTTTGAAGTGTCGTTGGCACGAATTCTTCTTCGAGCCAGTTGACTTCGTTTCTCGCTCCATCTGTTAAGCCAGCGGTTGACTGTGTAACAATGCCGAGGTTCGAAAGTTTGTGGAGAAGATTGATGCAATTTGGCTGCAGGAAATGCTTGAATTGATCTGGCTTTAACTGATCGATAGCCTGGAAAACTTTGTTCAAAAGCATGCCAAGGTTTTCTTCATCCTTGACTTTGAATATTGGAGTTCTTGTGTGTAGTGCAGATAAGTGGCACATCATCTCCAAAATGATTGGGCACATGGATGGTCTTCCAATTTCAGTGAAGCTTGGGAATTTGTTTGAAATACCTAGGCCGCCGAATATGCATAAAGCGATGCACCATGCTTTCTGAAGATGAGCGAGTTTGCTGAATGCATATGTAGCAGTGATAGATAAGTTGCCTGACACGTAAGAAGGATTCTTATGTGAATAGAAACAGATAACTTCTTCGAAAGCAAGAGCTCTTTCATCGTCAAACAATATCATGTACTCGCAGAGCTGCTGGAATGTGAATATTTCGTCTGTGTTCTGTCTAACGGCTGAAACCCAGGCAGAAAGCAAAGATGACTGCAACTGGCTGGAGCCCATCGGCATGGTTAAAATAGAGCTGATAGGATAATCAGCGATTGCTATTGGAAGTCTGTGCTCCCACTCAGAAGACGAAATTGCAGTGTTGATAAATCTTCTCATAGCTTGTTCCGTTGGTTCGCTGGCGACAAGTTTAGAGAGGATTGGACAGACACTCAAACTCACGCACTCGTCAACACCTGATCTCATCATTGCAATGATATAATCGGCGCATCCGTATTTGTATAATTCGGAAACTTCGAAGAATGCCCCGAGAGCTGCTGTTACAAACTTGAGGAAGTTTGATGCTGCAGTTGGTGTCAAAACGTTGAATAATTCAATGTCTGACAAAAAGTAGAAAAGTGCCTTAGTTCTGACAGTTATAGAAGAAGCACTATACGGAATCGAGTTCAAAAGGTCATCAATGTTCGCAGATACTAATGCGCTCTTTCTCTTGATTGCTAAAGACAGTCTTGTGTAGAACATTTCGACATCGAGTAAATTGCTGTTGCACATCCTGATGGAGATGAGTCCTTGTATCGCGTTCTTGAAGTCATTGTATTCTGTCTGCTTCTCCGCATACTCAAAGAATCTCTCGACTTCTCTCATTGACGTGAAATATGTTGCAATGCCTAGATATCCGACATTGCAGCATGACTTTTCGCATGTTATTGGTGAAGTGAACTCGTTTGTATATTTAGGACCTTGCTTGAAAATGAAGTTTGCGTGCTGAAGGTTGCATTCGTTGTTTGAGACGATGCAAGTGGAAGACAAAAGAACTGTTGTGAGCATTGGGCCTTGTGGGTCGCCGAAAACTACTTCAGTTGGAACGCTTTCGTCAGCGCTCTTAAATGAAGCGAAGTCAACGCCATTGATATATACTTGTATCTTTGAAACATTTGTCCTTCCTGTTTCGAATTGTATGATAACGTTATACCACTTTCCGCCCAGATGTAAAGTGGAGTTCTGCTCTTTGTAAGTGTTGACGTGTATCTTAGAGTTGATTATGCTAACAGACAAGCAGCCGACGGTCAAGATTTGGGCAGATTCTGCTTCAGGATCAATAACTTTAAACCAGAAACTGACAAACTTTGAGGAATTCAATGAAATTCTCGCCACAGCTGGTTTATTTGTCTTTGAGAGTTCTATTACTGGGAAGCAGTCATCATTTGGATCGAAGCGATTTCCTATTGTCATGATTTCATCCAAATGTTTGACGTCAACATATCTATTGATGATTTTCTCGATATGAGGAATGTCGAGCAATTTGTAGCCGCGCTTCTCGTAGGCATCCACACCATACCTACCAGCGAGATAAGCATTTGATGGGAGCTCGCTGACATATGATGTGACGAAAGGAAGAAGGGCTGGGATTCTGATGTTCTTAGTTTTTCTTGGTCCGAATGCGGCAGCTTCCAACATTTTCTTTTCAGCTGTGAATAAAACGTGATCAGCTGGTAATGCATTGATGAACTCGTCGATCTCTTTCCTCTGTTCGTGGCAGGCTGCTGACGCGAAGAGTCTAATTGCTGGCTCTGGGTTCTTGTTTTCCTGTGCATATGATGCGCAAATTTCCAAACCGTTCGCTTCGATGAAGAAACCTGGTGCTTCTGGACGCTTTATCAATTCCTGGCAAAGCAGCTTAACCAAATCGACACTGCTCAAGAAATTCAGTAACAGATGAACGATTTGTGTTGAAAAATTCAGTGTAAATAAAGAAGATAAGAATGAAACAAAGCTGGAGAAATCTGCCAAGAAAGGCGATGCATTGATGAAAGCTTGTATTACTGGGAACCTCCATTCCTGAGCGTTGCTCGAACTATATACGAACTGTGCAAGCTTGAGGAACTGAGGATGAGCGCTCATGTACCACGCGAGTTGTTTAGGCTCTGGAAGTAAAATAAAATCTTCGATGAATTTAGTGTCGACAAGTTGCATAGGACTGATTTTGTTTCGTTGAGTTTCGTTGAGAATAAGTTCGAGGATTTTTGATGTTGGAATTTCTGGAGATGTTGGAGGCTGAGCAAGAGTTAATAATGCAGTAAGAATTGTATTTATTGAAATTATATTTCGAGAAATCATTTCTGTCGCAAAAGTGACTATATTATCGAGAGAGATTGCATCTATCTTTGGTGGAGCAAGGATCCACTGCGTTAATGGCGAAACAGAGAAGATTTGTTGTCTTGATGCTGGATTGTTCTTTAAAAAGCTTAAATATACTTCCAAAATATTTCTTCTTAAGTTAACATTTGCTTTGTCGTTCAAATATATATCATTTAAGAAATCGATAATAATTGGATTTGATTTCGTAACAACGATGAAGTTTTCTGCGATTTCTTTAGCTGACTGTTCGCAGTGATCAATAATAAATGTCACAAATAGTGTAAATCCGTTCATTGTTGAAAATTCATCAACAATTTCTGGATGATATGTATAAAATGCTGAAATATATGAACTAATGAAAATTGCACATGCATAGAATTGTATTCCATCGTGTGTATTTAATGTATTTATAAAAACATCTAAAATTGTTTCGGATGGATGAATACTGTAAAAATCTGTTGGAACCACATCGAAAAGGAGATGATTCCAGAAGGATTGTATGTCGGACTTTGTGTCACCCATGAAAAATGACGAGAAAACCAAAGAAAATCCATCAACTTCGCAAAATTCTTTGAAAAATGGCATAGAAGTGAACAATAACGTGATGATTCCGTATGAGCTTTCCATTATCATCTGTTGTGCTTTCGAACTTTGAACAATTCCGCAAAATAATGAAATAAATGATTTCGCATGAGGTAAATTCGAAAACAAACCCGATGTGTATGTTAAGCAGCTGAACATTTCGATTGTAACTTGCAAGTCGTTAAGCATTTGTGAGCCATATGTAGCGCATAATAAACAAAATCTTTCGATAATTCCTTTAATTTCTTTATCTGACAAGTTTTCTGGTTGTACTTTGCCGAATGTTGTGTCAAATTCGCCAATAATTCGTTTGAGAAGCGTTACTTTGTCCGCTTCATTTGGAAAAGATTCGATTAATTCAATATTTTGGCCAAAAAGACGAATAACATCCATCTGCTCGTCACTGACAGTTGAAGCCGGACTCTTCTCTTCGTCTTCTTTAATACCAAATAACTTAGAGAGTCCGCGAAACATCAACTTTACGATAAAGAAAAAATAACAATGCCAAGACTTTTCTTTTAGATTTTACATCTATACAACATTCTATAACATTTCTAAACTATAATTTATAGTTTTGCTCCAACTTAAAAATTATGGCAGAGAAAATCACTTTAAAATGACAAAACAACATTATTTTTGTTTTTACAACCTCCTACTTTATTCGAAAATAATGGTTAAAGTTTATAAAATTTCATTCTGTAAAAAATTTAGTTTGTAAAGACAGCAACAGTCTTATACAACGATTTAATTACATGTTCAACGCCGTTCATTCATGTGCAACAAAGATTAACAATAAAACAAGTAAATATTTTACATGACAGATTGTTATATTAAGGGATATTTGTATGATTTACATGTCAGATTCTATTGATGAAAAAAATCTTCTTAAATTCACACACATCCATGTTTAATCCATTAATTTCTTGTTTTATATCAATTTTAATTATGTTAAAAAGTTGAAAATTTGATATTTTTTGTGATTTGATATCGAAATTCAAAAATAATTTAGGAAAAATATGATAAAAACAAAGGAATAAGAACAAGTTTAAGCTGGAGGTGGATTCTGTGGTCCTTCCTCGGCCTCAAGCAAGCTTGGTGTGCCAAGTTGAGCTCTTGTAGACAGCGATGATGATGGAACGCTACTTGGTGTAGATTCAGTTGACGTAGGTGTCTCTGTTGGAGTGGTACTTGCTGGAGCAGGTGTAGCTGCTGGTGTTGCTGCGGCAGGAGCAGGTGCAGGAGCTGAAGCGCCGGCTTTGGCGTTCTTTCTTGCTTCGCGTGCTTGTCTCTTTGCTTCTTTGATCATCTTGCGCTTGTTGACAAGTGAGAAGGCCTTCATATTCTGGAAGAAGAATGTGTCCATCTTGACAGTAAGCACACATTCACCAAGAGGCTTGTCTTTGACCAAATCGCAGAATTTTTCTGGAATTCCTTCTGGAACTTCGAAGTTGTTGAGAAGGTTGACGTATTGAAGTGTTGAACACTGTGCAATGCCATCGTGAAGTGCATTCATTGCATCTAATGAGTATCCGAATATGTTATCATTCAATTCAACGCGATTTAGACTCTTGTTGCGGCCCAGACCCTCAGCAAATGCAATCGCACCATTAGGACCTATCTTGTTACCATTCAAATACAACTCTTTGATCTTGCAATTTTCATCTGCAATCCATTTGCCCAAATATGAAGCGCCGACGTCTCCAATATCGCAAAACTTGAGACTTAAACGACTCAAAGCTGGGCAGTGTCCGTAGTGAGTAAGTCCTGCAATTCCTTCGTCACCGATTGTAGGATTAAAATCGAGTTCGAGGATAGATAAGAACTTAGATCTAACGAATCCGCGTGCTAAAGCACGGCATCCGCTAGGTCCAGTATTATTCGCGTGATAAGCTAAACCAACGACTTCAAGAGGCTCATCAAAGATGTGCTCGATGACATGAAGTCCTTCATCACCTGTTTCAGTATTTAAAAATGAGAAAATCTTAACTCTGAATTCACTCTTCTTGAACGCTTCTATTAATGGACGTAATTGAATAGGTTCAAGCTTCTGATCTGCGAACTGAAGGATTTGCGGTATCTTTTTGCCTTTCTTCTCAATAATTGGCTTATATAATTCTTCTACTTCGTCAATCTTAGGGACATCAAACAATATGCACTGCGCTTTGTATAACTCGACGAAATCAAGAAGTTTCTGCCATGGTTTCTTTGGACGTGGCTTCTTTGCCTTCTTCGGCATTTTATAAATAAACGTACATTTTCCAAAACACTTTCTAAACAACCTGCAAGTAGTCTGACTCCAAATTAATGATGAATCGACTCACCATGGCACTAATTAATGGGAATTGCATGCACATTGCGATTCAGATTTTAAAAATATCGTTTTAAATACTCAAAAATGAATCATAAGCGGAATAATACACTGCATTATTCAGTTTTGAGGCATATTGCAATCTAAAATACAGTTTGTTATCATTATAAACAAGAATTTACCAAAAATTATTTTTAAATCATTGATATTGGATGTTTAATGTGCGTAGAAAATATTTTGTCATTAAAATGGATTCGTTTGTAAGTTTTAGTTTTTCGATTTTTTGAAGAAAATCTATAATTTAAGACAAAAAACTATAAAATGACGAAGATTTTTTCGAAATTCGATTTTAGATTTTTTGATGACTGAAGCATTGCTTTGTACTCTTCATTCCACAAGGGATGAAGAAGGACAGGAAGGGTGCTTATCAGTTTACTATAGGAATGGCAATCCAATACTGTCGTTTTGCAAGTATTCTTTGCAAAATAATAATATTCAAACATTACCATTTACAAGTATAACAAGTATAGTATCGAAAATCGATGAAACAGCTGAAATCAACATTGTTACTAATGGACAACCTGTTCCAACGATTTTCCAATTAAAATCAATATATGATGTTTATACATTTTTCCAGATCCTTGTCGCGAATGGAATCATGAAAGCATCTGAAGATACATCAGACTGCTGGATTCCAGCTCAAGGATCGAGACCTTCAGATCCAGTAGATTGGATTCTACAACACACTACATCATTGACACCATCACAATTCCACTATAATTCGATGCCACCTTATAATTTAACAGTAATTGGAACAAGTTTTTCATTATCTTCTCATAGAGAAATTCTAAAATCATTAAAAGCAGCAGGAAGATTATCAGAAGATTACAATATCATCAATAAACCACTCGATAAGTCAGTTTTTCTAAGCTTAGCTTCGCCAAATCGCCTTCAAGAATATTTAACTATTCGAAGTCAATGGGAATGTCGCATTGCACATCAGTCAAGAGGCAGATCTAAGCATAATAGTAACCTTGAGAAGCTTTCCAAGGACCTTATGCGTACAACATCCGATCAAACAACTCTGAAATTAATGTACAACGTTCTAGTAACATTAATGATATTCGCACCAGATTTAGGCTATGTACAGGGAATGACTGACATATGTTTTTTGCTTGTACGCGTAATTCTTGGCTCAGAAATTTCTGCAGATGATCAAAGCCAATCTATCATCTTTTGGGCTATGCATTTACTATTATTCGAGTACAACCAATCATGGTGGTATACAAATACAGAAAATTCGCTTCTTTATTTAACAGATGATTTAAATGCTGTTCTTAGCAATATTTATCCAGCAGTAGCATCTTACGTTAGCTTCAATAATTACGAATTATTCAAGCACATTACGCCTTGTACCTTTACAATAATGACAAGAACTCTTGGCGAAGATTTAATTATAAAACTACTTCCAATCCTCATCAAATACAAATCAGTCAACACTATATACGCATCTATCTTGATTACGATCTTTATTTTGGAATTTCCAAATATGATTAAAAGAAGCGTGCCTGATATTGCAATGATTTCTAATTTAGCATGCGAGAAATACAATATTAATGATACTGAAGAATTTTTTAGTATCGTTTCCGCTTTGTTTTCCAGAGTTCCAATCGATGATATCGATCCAGAGCCAATGGTTCTGAAATTCAAACTATTCAAGCCTTTAGAGTTCCCATCTGACGATACAACATGATATTTTCGATAATTATTATTAATTCACAAATACAACATAATTTTTGATTCATTGCTATTACTCATTTTTACAGTTATAATTAGATCGCTATTAGATATAGTTGTTTGTAGATTAAATTAGATATATTTGTTTTAATTTTAATATCTTCAGATTTTACACTAAAAATATGAAATTCAACTACAGTAAGATCAAATGTTTTTGTTTTTACAGATAATTTCATATATTTTATTGATGCAAATTTTTATACCTAAAAAGTATTTAGCATAAATAGGATGATATGCATTTAAACATGTATAAGATACTAAAAAACATAGAATTTATTAAAGGGAAAAAATAATATAATTTGATGACATATTCAACAGAAAGTATTGAACTTCTTCTATCAAGCAGGTTAACTATGATCTGTAATGTCATAATATTTTAGTTTTGTTTTTATCTAGGAACTTTTTCGCGTAGATCTTCTTGTTGTAGAGGATCTTTAATATCAGATGTGTAGAAAATCGGTGGAATTAGTGATTCTGTGCTCTTTCCGAGTAGAGATTCCTGCATATCTGAGTTAATTTTCTTCTTTTCTTTACATCTGCAGCAGAAAAGTATGACAACGAAGATCAGAAGTAACACGAATATACCAGAAAGGATGTACAAAATCAGGTCCATCTTTTCTGGAGAGATCTGAAGATTTTTTAATTGCGAAAATGAAAAATTCATGAAAATACTGACACTTTTTGGTTAACCTCGAACTCCTGATTTAGAGCTTTTTATCGTGATTTTCTACATATCTATAATCATCTGATTGCTTTATTCCCTAAAAAAATGCCAAATCAAAATCATTTATTTCTCGAGAGAATCATCATTAGGCAAAAGTCTCATGTGATGTTACAATATAGATCACGTTATTAAAGAAATATAGTATGCGACACATAATAGTAAAAAAATACATAAATTGGAGAAAATGATGATAATTGATAAGATAATTTAAGATTAAAAATCAACCTCGTTAAATCAATGCCATATCATCACTGAATGACTATATAGATGATATATTAATAAACCATCAATAAAATATATATCACAATCCTGAAGTTTAATTTATCAAATGAAAAATGTCGCTTTTTTATCTCTTAAATTAAAGATATTATACATCAGTGGAGCTATATCATGTAAATATCATCACCACAATCTCATGATTGCATTAATTTCTAATTATCGATTTTCATCTTTTAAAATAAAGATTTTCTAAATCAGCAGAACTGTATTATGTAAATACCATAACATAACAAGTTTAATAAACAATAAAATTAATCCAAACAACGAGAAATGAAATAAACAAGCACAGAAACTATAATAAAGACTATGAGGAACTCTAAAACATTGATTATCGGTAAATTCATTTTCGATATTTTTCGTTTTAGTGTTTTCACGCCGTACAAATCAGCATTTTGTATTTTAGGAATATCTTTATATATATCTGTATTGTTGCACTCGGTTTTCGATTTTCGATAATCTTCAAAAGTTACATTATCGAGTTGTATATTTTTGGATATGCGATTATATGCGGCTTCTCGTTTTGCTTTGTGTAATTGCATTCGGAGTTGTTCTTTTTCTTTTTCAAATCGTATTGATTCTTGGTATCTTTCTTCTTCGATTCGTTCTATTTCTTGTTTTCTCTCTTTTTCAATTCGTTTTAATTCTTGGTTTCTCTCTTTTTCAATTCTTTCTAATTCTTGTTTTCTCCCTATTTCATTTTGTCTTAATTCATGTTTTCTCTCTTTTTCCATTTGTATTAATTCTTGATTTCTCCCTTGTTTAATTCGTTCTAATTCTTGTTTTCTCTCTTGTTTAATTTGTTCTATTTCTGTTATTATTTGAGAAATTCGCATTTCTAAATTTTCTATTCTCTTCTCTTTTAAAAAATCTTCTCTATTTTTTATCTTAACAGTATCTTCTTCATTTACGAATGGAAGTTCTTCATCATCGTTCCGATTCACCACGAACCTTACATTTTTAGCTGACGGAGAATTGTAAGTCTGAGGAGGAAGGAACATTTCCATTTTGAAGTTTTAACGTACAGTAAAATCTATAAACGTACAGTTTTTACATCACATGTCAATATTTTATGTTTTCATGCCGCATTGCAATTCCATAGAGATACTGGATACATATATTATATATCATGTTTAAAATTTGAGTCTTTAAAAAGAATATCCGGCTAGTTATAAACAGTTTTACTAAGGAATTATTCAACTTGATGTCAAAATCCACGAATAACGACATGTTTTTAATATATAGTGTTTTTAATATCAGGAACTCATGAATGATGTTCTAATCTTGGGTGCGAACATTGAAGTGAAAAATTCTTTTGGAGAAACTCCATTATTTATTGCTGCAAAATGCAATAAGGTTGAAGCCTTCAGCATTAATACAAAAGACAATTCTGATGAAACTCCTTTATGCATAACTACAGAATAGAATCATACTGAAGCCATCACAAAGTTGGCTGAGCTTGGCGCAAAACGCAACACTCCAATTTCTATCACCCAAAATTAAGGTGATGTTGCATCATATAAAACTTATTTGAACTTGGTGCAACATCCGAAGATGGAAATGGCCAACCTGCATGTTTAAAGCTTCACGACCATATCAACGAAGAATTCATCGGAAATCTGCCGGAGAATTATGTAGCATTCGTTTGAATCGTAATTACATTCATTTTTATTTTAAAAACAGATTCTACATGAAATATTTAATATGATATTTTAATATTATTACATTATATTCGTTCTCATTCATGCTTATATATCCAAAATGTGATTCATCACATCGAAATTTTGCATAATTTGCTTTGCTTTTGCATGATTGCTTTGAATTGTTTGCTTCATCTTTGCAACACCATATATGCTATTATTTAGATCCTTATGGCTCAAAAATGTTAATAAGAATATAAAGTTTATAGTATATGAATTATTGGAACTATCAACCAAATCATCTGTACAAATTTATGTAGAAATTTCGTTGCAATAAACTAAATCATGTTAATTTTATTTTTCAATTTCCGAATTAAATCATTTTTATTTCGTGTTTAGAAAAATATGATTCATATGATATAAATGATCTCATTATTCGGATAAAATTGATTTTGTTTTTCGTTTTTCTCGATGATTTGGTTATGCGACAAACTTTTAATAATATAGAAGGATATTAACTTAATCACAACCATATGATACATAAATAGGGGAAGAATATTATTCTAAAGGCAAATAGTATTTTTATTGGCAGAGAAAACCAGAAAAAGAAGAACTATTAAACGAAAAATAAGTTTGATACCCGAGTGGTTGACACTTTTCAGAATGGGAAACCAAATTGTTTGCCCGTCTGATCAAGGCTGGTATGAGTCAGATTTCGAGAAAATAGGCCTAGTTGTTGAGCACAGCATCTATGATGGCACGTTTATGCTCAGTTTTAAAGGGCAAAGGACAACGATCCGAAGGGACATTGTTGTTAAAGCGTTTAAAGTACCAGAAGATGAAGATGGGAACAAAGATCAAGAAGTTATATCAATAATTAACTCATCAAAAGTAATATTTGATAATTTAATTCGTCAAGAGTACAAATTGAAAGGTTCGCTCATCGGAAGTTATCATCTAAATGAACAACAAGCATACCTCATTCGTCCTTATGTCTCACAATCGTTGCAATCTCGCATGAATGATTTTCCAGAATTGACAGCGATCGAAAAAGACTGGATTGCCTATCAAATTGTGCGTGCACTACAAAATCTACATACAAATGGCTTCGCGCATGGCGATTTAAAGCCAGAGAATATATTACTCACTGATCGACTTCAAGTTTTGATTACAGATATTGCTCCATTTAAACCAAAATACCTCAGAAGATCCCAGCCAAACTATTTCTTACACTTTTTCAATTATAATGGCTCTTCATCTTATATTGCACCAGAAAGAGTCGTTGAAACACAACCACAACACAATATAAACTTAACAAATGCCGATATTTTCTCAGCAGGCTGCATTCTCGCTTATTTATATACAGGAAGCAATGTTTTTAACTTTACAACGATTCAAGAGTACGGATCTGGCGATTTGTCATACCTAAGTGTTCTAGACAAAATCAAGGATGAGAAAAAGAGGCATTTAATTAGACAATTTTTATCTTTAGATCCAAATCTTCGTCTCCAAGAGTTTGGAAGGTTAGACTCATATTATCCAGAATGGTTCCCAAAGTTCTATGATGCATTCTATGCAAATTCTGTTGACACACTTTACATGGAAAGATTATTGCAAGTTCATGATCAATTAGTCGCTTGCATTCCCCAGGATATTCCGGAATGCTCTCTTATATACTTCAATATTCTTTCAGACGTTATTTTATCATCAGGACGCGTTTTTTCATTGATGACTTTATTGAATCATTATATTAACCTAACAACCAAATATTTTGATACCAACATGAAGCTTACACGTGCTGTTCCTCCTCTTTTTGAGATTTTCGAGCGAAAAGTTACAATTGCATCAGTTTTCGCTTTTTATGCAATTAACAGCATTTTAGATTCCATAGATAAAGTTCCAGCAGAGCTCATTAACTACCATACAGCCTTTCTGATACCTCGTTTGTCAATAGTTCTTAAGCATAGTTGGTCAAAATTATTTTTGTGCAATTTGCCATATTGGGCGACGTCTATGCATAGGTTATGGCCAACTTTTTACGAAGATTTGCGCCAAGATGTTTCAATTTGCGAATATTTATTTATGAATCTAAATGATCCAGGTTTTATTCATGGATTCCTCAAAGAAAACATTAAGTTTGGAAAATCATGCAGTGATTTTCAGTTCTTTGCTACTCTATACACGTTTTTCTTGCCTTTATTATCAACTACAGAGTATTTCAGCGACATCGTTGAATTACTTTATACATTTTATTCCAATTTCGATGAAATGTCAAAACTCAAGTTCCATGAGACGCTTGCTGATCCTATTTTCTCCGCAATTTTCTCTCACGAGCCAGAACAGGAAAATGTCACAGAAATTATATCAGGATACATCAAGATACTAAAGTTAGACCCTAAGCCTTGCCATATTATCAAAATTGCTCAATCTGCAATGAGATGGTCAAATTCTTCAAGACCAGCCATCAGTATAGCTTCAAATATACTTTCTCAAAGCTTGCCAGACATGTATAAAAAGTTCCACATGGCCAGCATGCTTATTCCTATTGATCCAATTACAATTACACATAACAAAGAGCAAAATCCATTTAGAAAGTTCGATACTAAACTCTCAGCAAGAAGCCAAACAACAGCAAGGATACCATTAGTTAAAGATAAGTCTGAAATGGCATTTGAAGAAAAATCTCTATTTTTATCAGGAAAGAAACTCTCAAATGAGCCAATCAGGAACATAGTCTTCGATGATTCTTACCATATTTTAGCCCAAACAGGCGACATAAGCTTAGCATCTTTGAAGATAAACAGAGGAAAATTAACTGTCGCGGAAACATTCACTAATACCAATACAATCACAGCTATTGCAAAGCTTTCACCCGGAAACATGATGTTTGCAGACACAGAAGCCCTCTACATGTACAATAAAAGCAACATCAAACAAATCTTCAAGTCAGAAGCACAAATTAAAGGAATAAGGAAGTTTAGCAGCGATACAGTAGCATTATTTTATAATAATATGAATGTTTCTGAACTCTGCAATATTAATGATCAATCTGTTGTTAGGAGGTTTGTTACTAATGATTCTCCAATCAATTCTATTACAAGTTTCCATGAAATACCATTTATTGCCACTTCAGATGTTTCAGGAGGCGTAAATATTTTCGATACAAGAGTGGAACTCCCAATATTCCACACAAGCATTGATGGAGCGTATAAGATTATACCTGTCTCTAAGAATACCATTAAATTCGCAATCGTTAGTCCTAAAACAGTGAGAATTCAATCTCTTGAAAGTGAATCTTCACTTTTCGATGTCAGTGGCAACATCCAAGCTGTTTGCGGTGATGGACCGAGCATTATTATAACAAGTTCGTCCGGAACATATTCAATCAACACAAATGAGCCAACTAAATCATACAGTTTACAAGATGGACAACCACCAACGAGAATATCGTTTAATGAGTTGACGAAAGTTATTACATTGCCAACTAATTTGAAGAGATCATTACATAATCACTCATTTAAGGTCGAAGTTGCTACATGCCTTGATAATATTATTTGCTCAGGAGATTCAAGAGGAATCATCAATCTTTGGACACCACAGTTCTGTAATTATTAATATGTTATATATATTTTGTTTGATATTTTAAATATATGTTTTGTTGTTTTTGCAATCAATGCATTTTTCAATCATACAATAGACATATTCTAGTAATTATTTTTGAAAAATATATTTTGCACACTGATGATGAAATATCATAATATTTAATTCATCACAAGAACTGGTTTTTATACATATTGAAAAAAAGACTGAAAACATTATATATGTTTCAATATTAAACAAGTTTTGATAACAATGCTTTAAAAGTTTACCAATATCTTTTATAAGTTATATTATCAAGTTTTAAAGTATTTTTATTTTTTAAAAATTCGCGATAAAAAAAATCAATTTTCATGGACAAATTCTATCAAGAGTGGTGCAAAATGGTGATGGATAGAATTGATTATCATCCTGTTCGTAGAAATCTATCTGATCATATTCCTTCATCAACAGCAATAAGAGACTTTAGTACGATATTAAAATTCCTCAATGCAAATAAATATATAACAGTCTTCGATTGGTCCATAGACATGACAACGCTTATATATGATATGATTGACTCGACATTCGAAGGAACAGCAAAACATCTTATCGCAAAAGAAATTCTTATCTGGTTTGAAAGGAAACTAGATAATTCACCTAAATCGTATCAAGAATTTACAAACAAACGACTGAAAAAACAAGTTAGAAAAATAACAAATTGTATTGAAGGAATAACAGCTGTAACAATACTTAAAGATACTGACTTAGAGAAAACAATCTCTATTCCAGAACTTAAATCTCTTCAGGATATGATCACATCGATTTCAGATGAAAATACTCTCGTTAACGTATTATTTGTTCTTAAAAAATACATCCCGAATTTGAATACTGATGGTGCTATTCAAATTTCTCAATCACAAGTCACAAAACAGTGTTACTGCGAGATTGAAAATATTATTAAGCAATTAGATTTCGAATAAAGTTGTTTGTTGTATTGAAATCCATGAATATATAGTATAGTCTTACTATCAACTTCAAAAATCAAGAAATTTATTTTGTAAAATGATATCTTTAAATTTTAGATGAATATATACTGGAAAAAGCGAAACTATTGACTAGATATGACTTCATGAAAAAGAATTATGATGAAATTATTTTTGAAAAAGAATATATTTAGTTTTGAGATAAAGTTTTAGTGTAAAAAGTGAAATTATTGACCAGATATGGCTATATGTGAAAGAATTATGATGAAATAAAATTTTGCATTTTTGATATCTTTCGTTTTTAGATCGAGTTATAATGTAAAAAGTGAAACAATTGACTAGATATATCTATATGTGATAAAATTATGATGCAATATATTTTTGACATTCTGACATTTTGTCATGTAAATTTTCGATTTCCATTGTAAAACGGTTTTGGCCGGCCTTTGCAATGTCTGCTGAACTTGCTTGCGTTTACGCTGCTCTTATCCTCAACGACGACGGCATCGAGATCACAGCTGAGAAGTTGAACACCCTCGTCAAGGCTGCCAACGTCCAGCTTGAATCCTACTGGGTTGATCTTTTCGCCGATTTCTTCAAGGACCACGATGTTACAGAGCTCGTCAAGAACGGCGCTGCTGGTGCTGCTGCTGCCGCTGCTCC
>MRSU01001883.1:0-15233 GCA_008369845.1 Trichomonas gallinae
CGACACGGGGAGTCGAACCCCGCTCCAGCGGATGAGAACCGCTTATCCTAACCGATGAACGATGTCGGATTTACATTTTTCATATTTATTATAAATATAGTAATAAAATATCATTACATGGCAAAAAAATTATTCATGAAAATTTATTGTAAAGTAATTTTGTCAATTGTAAATCTAAAATAAACATAAATAAAGTTTGCTTAAATTTATATGGACAGGGCTTTTAAAATCACAAGTTATATTCTACTATCGATCGTGTCACTACAATCTTTTGTTGTATCTACCCCTTTTTACTTTGTCTACACCTTCCATATTAATTCACATCATGTCGAAAGATTTCGTAAATTATTTTTACATGGCAGATTTTTTGTTGATAGTTCGTCAACGAAAATAGTTATTTAATTTATATTGTTTAGGTTTACACATACTCTTATTTGAAATGACAAATATTTGTTCAATAAAAATAATTAAAATTCGTTCTTAACATTTCAAAACGTGAAATGATATGATTGATGTAAGGGAATTTTGCACTTTACATTTTACATGTCAAAAAATTGAATTATCAAATAATGTATTATTTTTAATATATTTGTAATTAATACTTCGATATCTGTTTAAAAATTGATTAAAAAAATGTGGGGTGTGAAGACTCGAGTTGATGCGCTTCTTGAAGACCCTAAAGTCACCATCGAGGATTTGCTTAAGTGTGATGACATACAAGGATTATATAGAATGAACTCACCTAAGTTAGTGAGTTACTTAACGCAGCCAAATACGATAAAAGATATGTTTAAGATTTTAAAACAGTCTAAGAATTTCCAATTCGTGAGGAAAATCTTAGGATTGCACATTTCACCAAATACAACAATCATTCACACGATTATCGAATCAGGTGAATTAGTAGATTCACTTCTTTCGGTATTAGAATGCGAATCAGAAATACACAGATACGTTACTGGCGCTGTGGCTAGTATTGTTTTGAAAATGTTTGAGAATTGGCCAAAAGATACTTATTCCATCCTCACAACAACATCTAAAAACTATCTTAGACTCATTAAAGCGTCACATATACCAGGTGTTTTCCATTTACTCAACAGATTTGTTACAGATGCTGAAACTCAAAATACTGGAAAAGTTTTCGTTTGGATTTTATATCTTTCATTGATGGATGAGCATGGACCAGGCTGCAAAATACCGAATGTTGTAACAAACAGCCCATGTTACAGTAAAAAACCAATCCGAATTTCATCAATTCACAGATGTAAATGCATTGAATTGCTTTGTGCTTATTTCAATGAATTCATAGATGACTCTACAGATATCTTCAATGCAGTAAATACTGGATTGCCGTTGCTCTTACAAGATGCTGAAGACGATCGTGAGCGTGCAATGGTTTTTAAGCTTGGACTTACTCTTAATCCAAACCAAGCACTTGGACTGGCTGCAGTTTCGATCGTGAATTGTTTCAAATCTTCAGATATTTTGTTACAATATTCACTTCTTTATATTACAGCTTTTGAAGTCAATATTGGATACAGATCTATTGAATTATTCCTTTACAGACTTCTTTCATCAGGAAATTACAACAATTTCGTAATGATTGCAGCATCAAAAATGCTTTCTTCGATTATTGCTGAAAGTCATGACAAGCAGCTTATTGATAACATCAAACAAATAGTTGGTTATTGTTTTGCCGAAGGATCAACTCTTGCAATGAAATCTTTCAGATCTTCATTATTAATTGCAACGAAAGGTGAAGAAATTGATACAGAATCAGAAACATCTGGTGATAGAGTTGATGAAAGCGCATTTATGTTTGATAGAATCAAAGTCGATGAATCTTATATTTCTACATTAAAGAACAAAGCTAATGTTATCAATAATAACAAAACATTCATCCCACAGTTCTCAGTTAGAGAGCTTTGGCGTGATGGTATTCAAAAAATGGAAAAATTATTCAAAAAGATTGATAAAATTGATTTTTCAGGAATAAAACAATCAAATACAACACAACAATCAATCAAGAGAAAAGAATCTCCAAAGGATGCACCAAAGAAAGAGCCAAGAAAACCATCTTTAAGACAAATTCAATCAGATGATGAAGAGCTTGCTCTAGAATTACTAGATGTTAATGACCCACCACCAGTACAAACAAGAATCTCATTCCCACCATCTCCAGGCCGTCCATTTGTCGAAATTGCTGCAGGAAGTGGCCCGCTGACAATTCAAGAGTCAATTAAAGAGCCAAGACCATTAGTGCAAGTTCCAAAAGACTTCAAGCCTATTCCTAAGGTTTTGCACTTAAAT
Source organism: Trichomonas gallinae (assembly GCA_008369845.1). Classification (NCBI taxonomy): domain Eukaryota; phylum Parabasalia; order Trichomonadida; family Trichomonadidae; genus Trichomonas; species Trichomonas gallinae. The sequence continues at coordinate 2,308 of MRSU01001883.1, forward strand.
CCAGCATCACCACGTGTTGCTTTGAGAAGAAGCGGAGACCCATTCGCTGAGAAAACATCTCCGACTACAAAGAAACATGATACTCCACAGAGAAAGAGGCCATCGCCGCTGAAAATCAAAGCAATCTCAAGCGGTTCAGATTCCGATTCATTGGATTCATCTGATGACTATGAATATGATTACATTGAAGTGATTGAAGACGACAAAGACGATGATGACAGTGATGACGAGATAGTCAAGAAGAAACCAGAGAGCAAAAAGAAGATTGATAGCAGGAAGAAAGAAGACCCACAGAACATTAATCAGGTAAGAGACATGATATATAATCAATTGAAATCATCAAATAAAGAACCCGTAAAGAAATCTGATTCAAAATACAAATACAAGATCGAAAATGTTGTTGATGACCTTTATATACAACCAACAGCAAAGAAGCCGACACTCAACAGGCGTGTTTTGGTTGTTGAAGTTCCTGAAAAAGTCGCCAAGCTCAAGGTTTGTCTCCTTGACTGCTTTGACGATCTTTCAAGCGTGATGACGAAGACTTCGCCGCCTGAAGAGCCGCAGACATTAGATCCTTCTACATCATCTTCATCAAAGAAGAAATCCCACAGGCATCACTCATTGATTAAAACACTGCCAGGCACAAACATTCAAGAGGAGAAAAAGAAAAGCGGCAAGCACAGACAGTCACCACAATAAAATGTTTATTTATATTTTTTTTTAAATTGCGCATAAACATACTTTGTTTTCTTAAATATATTTTTAAAGGACTCATTTGTCGATTAAAATTTAGCAAATTATGAACTAAAAGAGGAGATATTGAATTTCCATCATGAAAACTTCATGATGGAAATAGAAAACTGCACAATGATTTGATCATAAGCATAAAAAATATAAAATGTTCCTTTTTGTTTGGTTTTGGTTGTAATTGAACAAGTATCGACAAGGAAATCATGATGATCAGGGTCATCAGGATTTATCAAATTTTTTTCAGCATAACATTTTTTCGTTGAGAGGTGGTACAATATCCATTCATTTTCAAAATGGTTATCATATGTTTCAACTTTTCCTTGATTTTTATTAACTTCAAAATTATCTACATTGCAGTAACAGATTCTAAGTTTTGCATCATCAGTTTCTGTTGAAAATGGTTTTCCATTACCGTATTCGCCATGAACTACGCTGAAATATACAATGAGTTCTGCTCTAGTAGAAATACAACCATATTTGTTTCCTTCCTGTTTATTATTTACGATGTTGCAACGGTCGATTGTATACTTACCATATGTTGTATCGCCATGAAATAGACAATAATGTGATTTAGCAGTGTTGTTTTCAAATGTTGATCCTACAATATCGCAGCATAGATATGGATAAATCATATAATATCCAGAACATGTGTCTGCAGAATTTCGTGAAAAGTTTGTTCGGTAGATAGAGCAATGTCCATGCTGCATTTCAATTGTCTCATATTGATTCTCATTTCCACAGTGAGAAATGCAGCTTTCATGAATGTAATTCTTTTCAATATATTCTTGCAAAACTGTGTATGAGTGGATGCCACCTGATTGACTTGTTGATGCTTCAACTGAACAAAATCTGTCTTGAACAATCGATCCTTTACATTTGAAATAAATTGCACCACCACCATTATCATTGCTGCATCTATCAAAAAAGCAATAAGAATGAAGGAGTTTTGGTGTTCCTGCAGTAACACTGATTGAGCTTTTCGAAAGGGAAATGAAAGAACATTCGAATACAAATATTTTGTCATCTTCTGATGGAACATTGCAATTTTCTTTTTGATTACAATCTGGTATTTCAGAATTTTCATCTCTCTCATAGTAGTAACGATTCCATGCGTCTTGTGGGGGTTCATTGTTGTGAATATATAATAATTTTTGAAATTTAAACATAGCATTGAGGTTTTTTATAGAATGTATTTATATCGAAACAGATGTAGTTATTTTGAATTATATTTAAAATATTTGCTGGTTTTGTGAGGCATGAATATTTTTATTGCTTGAATTGAGACATTAAAGCTGCTTCTAATATTACGAAAATGAGCATAGCAATGTTTGGATGCAATTTTATGTAAGTATATTGAATGAGTTTGAATCTTAGAAGAAACTTTTATAAAATATAAAAAATAAATTTATTTTGACATGTAAAATTGTTATTTTTTTTTTGAAAAGGAGAATTTTACAAGATCCATAGGCTTCTAGAATCCATACTCAGTTTACTGTTTAAGTTTGGCAGAGCAATTTCAACTTTTTGTTAGCTTTCCTAATTTTCACAAATTTCCAATATATCAGTTGCTATATGAGCTATACGTGTGCAAAATAGAGTTCAAACGAGCAGAATTGTTGAAAATACGGAATAAATTTTTAATGAATCAACTGATAACTTATTAAAGCAGAACTATTTTTTAGTGTTGGATTAAATGACCATATATATCTTATTATGAAAGATTGGAAGTCAGTATCATATTTTATAAAATTGTAATTTTCAAGAAATAACATTAGTACAAATGAACCAATAGATAAAAACGCTAAATAAATGAGATTTATAAACATAAAAGCATGGTAAAATAAACAAATAAATAAATGAACAAGAAATAATTATTTCTTTGGTGTCCTGAGTGGAGTGACTCTGTTGTACTTGCGCGGCTGCGGTGTCTTTGGATTAAGATGGACTGCTGTGACTGTGAGGCTTGTTTGCTTGGTTTTCAGCTGTGTTTGAGATCTTTTCTCTTCTGGATTAACAGATCTCAAAGAGTTGCGAAGAACCTTTGTAGGAGCATGTGCAAGGTCGTCTGATGTCGGTGTCTTGAGCTTGTTCTTCGGTGATGAATTTGAAGATTTCTTGTGAATGTTTTCGTAATACTTCAAAACGTATCCTTGCTGGTCTCCAATGATACTTCCTGGCCTGCACAGCCTTATCCATCCGATAGCTTCGTGGCCTGTAAATCCAAAATCTTTAATCATGTAGCAAGCTGCTAATGTGCCGGTTCTTCCAAGGCCAGCCTTGCAGTGAAGCGCAACTACGTCATCTCCTTCAATGATTTTGATCCATTCGGTCAAAATTTCGGGTGGAGGAGTTGATCCGTCAAGGAAATAAAGCTGTGTGTGCTTAAAACTCGCAGCTGTGAATATTGTTTCATCATAGAACTTCTGGCATAACCTCACAACGCGTGTAATGTGCTTGTGTCGAAATACTGGAACTAAATCTAGAGGAGTTGCGACTCTCCAGCCTCCCCTTATACAGTTTGTTGCATAAGGAGATGCGAAGGCAAGTAATTTATTCGGAATAAGCCAGTTCATGTCTCCATTCTCGACTTGCTCAAATTTCTGCCAATCACCAGCATCAAAGTTGTTTGGGTCGTACCAGCCAACTTTCATTGCATGATATAATCCGCGAATGCATGATCCAACAGTTAAACTGTATTTCGAAGGAAAAGATGATGCATCTCTGTACGGTTTAAGCGCTGGAAGTATTGAACTCAGTGGCTTTAACGCTTCTTCTGGCGTGCAGCCTTTTTCTATAAGCAAATAACTTGCAAGTAGTAGACATGCATTTGCAATAGTATGTGCATTCAAATTAGTGAAAAATTGAACTTTCTCTGTATGTTCACTGAGTATCTTATTAGTCAACAAACGAAATTTATGTATTTGAAGTAAAGAAAGAGGCCCAAAATCCGAGAAAAAAGGATAATATTGAAATTCTTCGTCAATATCAATCGAATAGCTGAACAAATTAGGCTTAATCCTCTGCGCAATCCTGGTGATAGTAAAGAACAGCCTATCAGGAATAATTGGCAAGCAGTTCACAGGTTGCATCATGTAACAGTTTTTTTAATATAAAATATAGCAATTTATGACACGTAAACTCAAATCTTTACATTTTGTCATGTAAACTAAATCTTTTATTTTCTTCAAGTTTCATCATGTTGAAAAGGTTTCAGATTTATAAACTTGATTTCTAATACTTATACATTTTTCGTAGAAGAAATTCAAATCTGATTTTGTGTTGGTTGAAAACAAATTATATATATATGGCATACCCTGTATGTTTATGTGTCTTGACAAAAAAAGGTGTAATTCTTGATTCATGATTAGATTATATGAAATCTTTTTTTTTTTAATACGAAATCATACCATAATAATCATTCCATTGGATACAGTTTGTATAGTAATATATAAAAATATGTTTGTTGTCTTGAGAGCACTGTTTTTTTTTAAGATATGAAATCGGACAAGTCAATTCTTTGGTAGTAGAGCAATAGTGTTCAAATTTTTCGTTATAGAACTTGAATATTTATTCATATATTTGATCATTTAAGCAATATTCGTTTTTAAATTTGATTCGATCAGATTTGATTTATGACGGAGGAGTTGGCAAATGTCAGATATCTGCAATTGAGTATTTTAGATGCTTACTTTATAAAAGTTGAGTCCGACATTTTGCAATCAGAAATATCAGATTTCGAAATTCCATGAAGTTGTTCAATTTGTTCATGCACAAATAATAAGATGAGTATTGTAATCATGTGTAGATAATTCGATATTCATATTTTTATTGGTTTTTTGCTTTCCACAAATCACACATAAAAATTGCGCAAATCAAATACTCATATATAATAGAGCATTTCTTTTTCAATAATATTCATTTTTCAAAAAATTAAATTTTTATATTTTTATTATATAAATGTGTTTTATATTAATTTACAAAATCTGATCAAATCAAAAATTAATTGAATTCAATTTATTTTTATTCTCCATCAATAGATATTATAAAATAATCACTTTTAGATTAAGATTCTCTTTCAAAATTGAGAACAATTCATCTTATTCTATGAGATATTTTCAAATTATTTTTACTTTTAATCCGATTAATTTTAATTTAGATTTTATTTCTTCTAACTATATCTGTTATAAAATTCATATTAAAAAACAAAAAAAAGTGATATTTTTTCTGAAGAAGGATTTCGCTGAGACAAAACTTTAACCAAGAAAATGTCTGCTTTGATGCTATTTACTTGTATGTGTGCGCAAAAGAAGCCCAGAAAGATTCTTTCCTACGATTACACTGTAAATTTGTCTCGTATCGATTCTAGTGAATTTCAATATATGAATGAAAACACTACGATGCTAATTACCGATTTAGAAGCCAATATTACGATGTTTTATGTCGGGAGAATCATCAACTTTCGAATGAAATCAAATTCCAAATTTCAAATACTTCCAGATCTGAACTGTACGATCGATATCATGATTTCGAAACTTGTATATTTGTCAATATATAACGAATTTGCATCAAATCTCCTCTACCAAACAAAAATGAATTTCATTGTCAATAAACCATCGAATTTTCATTTACTGCAATCCACATGGCCATTAACTCAACCATTTTTCCATATACAACAAAATTCTCATTTGAATTTTATTATTGATTCAGATACTTTTCCTTTCCAAATCGATAATATAGATAGGAATGTAGAAACTATAGTTATACCAAAGAAAAAGCATCTATTTTTTCCATTTCCTTTTAAATTGGGCAAATCGCTTAAATTATCGACTTATGAGAAAAATTATTTAATCAATTTTACGAAATTCCAGCAAGAAGCTCAAAAATCAGAAGTTGAGGGACATTACTTTAAAGTATATATTGAGGAAGCCATGTTACAAGCTGTTAATTTTACGAATATTGAACTCGAAATATCTATTCTCAAGCAAAAAGGATTTTCGAAATTAAAATGCGATAATGCACTTATACGTACAATGTACAATCAAGCATTAATATTAGATAACACTTACATTGATGCGAATAATTTAATCTTAAAAAAGGTCATTCTTGGACGCGTGAATTTGCATGATACTCAACAATATTCTTTTATAAGATACAGAAACTCATATGAACCTAGTCAAACGAAATGGGAATGCGAAGATTTCGAGATACATTCAGTTATTAGCTTCAATCAAACGAAAGAAAATATTGTTTATGTTCAATTTAACCAAGTGTACAGTGTTTCAGATTACTTGGATATCATTATTACAGAAAATCAAACAAAAACTAATGATACAAAAATTCGAATCTCATCTACAAATCTAACAAACTTATCGTCAGTACTTCCAGATGTAATAGGTATACTGAATATCTATATTGAATCATATTACGAGGAACCTCTCAATATTACGATAGGTAATCATAAAACTAAAATATTGGGAATTTTTTCCAAGGCAAATTGCCGTCAAAATGTCAGATTATTGTCATTTGCCAGCATGTCCCAAATAACCTTAATTAATCTAACGGTTGATTATATCAATATTAGCTCTGATACTATGCAGTTGGCAAATTCTTCGATAATTGAATCAAATAGCTGCTTTTACGAAGGATTAAATTTGTATCAAAATTCATCAATAATTTCAAAGAATGTATCGGCTGATTGCTTGAATATATATGAAATTCAAAGCGGAAGCTGTATTAATGGAACTGACTTGTTTTATGATGGTCACAAAGTTGATACAAACAAATTTAGTATGATTCAAGCATTTGTTGATGATAATCATATATCAAAGATTTACGATTTGGTTAATATACCAGTTGATTTCATTGGAACATTTACCCTCCAATGTTTTGTAAATAGTGCATTATTTTCTTTTCTCAAAGATGAAAACGTGACATTGCTCGTAACAAATCCAGTCAAACATTTAACAACAAAATGCAACGTTTACACTATGATGTTATACCCTACTTTCGACCGCAATTCAAGCATTCATGTTATTGATAAAGGAAGAATATTTTCAGACCAATTTGTTGAATATAGAATCAAGAATTTGTTTTTGGACGATATCAAACATTTTAACAATTTTAATAATATAGTTTTTATCCCTGATATTCTCAATGTATCCATTTTCAAGATGATTGGAAGGCCATCATTTTCATGTAATACATTAAGCATTCATTCAACCTGCATGGCTTATTTCACTTCGATATCTGACGTTGAAAAAATTGACATTCATTATTCTATTTTTAGATCAGGTTACATATATACAGACAATTTTTACACGAAGAAAGAAGGCAACAACTACAAAGGTTTCAATGTGACGTTTTATAATTTTGATAAGAGCGATCAATATTATTATGAAAATGGAATTTCAGATTTTAGTGTCGAAATTTTGTGCAGCATGAATTTTAACGCAAATTTATCTGACATCAACTTCGAATTTATTAGCAATCATTGGAACTTCGATGGCGACTCAAGGGACTTTGATATGGAAATCACAAATAAGACAAATGAAACTTGCATATCGATTGTTGCAAGAAAAGAGAAAAGTAAAAATCCAAAAAATTTAAGTCTGACAACGATTGTTATTATAGTAATTTCGCTAATAGGATCAATACTTATAATAGGAGCAATCATCCTGATAGCATTATTTTTCATTAAAAGGAAACAGAGAAAAGCTATTGATAAATTTATGTCAGATTCAATCAATATGTCGATACTATAGAGATTATTGTTGTATGTTATCAATACCATTTTCCTATTTTGATTCTAATATTTTAGATATTATTTCTTTTCCATACGTTTATTATTCAATAATGTATGAGAAGAATCTATATAAATCATATATGTATATATTTTTTCTTAATCTTAATTGATCCAATTTTCATATTTAACAGTAAAGATTAGTATATCTGAGATGGATAAATGTCATTTAAATCTCAGCTTCACTGCGAAAAGGCTCAGATTAATATTCTTGAGACCCAATAAGTAACTCATAAAAGAGGTCTCTACATTTTCGCTGATGATTTAGCAATAAATATTTGCAAAGTTTCATTCAAATATATGCCAAAAAATGACATTACATTCATAGTTTTTGGCAAACGATTTAATCCATAATTAACTGAATGGAAAGATTTATTGAACCAACAGATGTATAACGTCAGATATCAAATAGTTAATGAAAACAATTTAAATTTGAAATTCGAAAAATAATCGGAATATTACAAATGCAATTATTTCGATGTATTGATTGCAGATATTTTTTCAAAGAATGAAAAGAATTGAAACATGACTTTAAAACAATTTTAGTGCAGAAAATCTCATTGTTGAAAACTTCACAGTTTTTACCAAAAATGAAAAAGGAAAATCATTTTTAATATAGAATATACAAATCTTGTAATCATCAACCGTAACTTAGATGAGTTAGAAGTTTATTGTAAATATAGAGGAACATATACAGAATCTAATAACATTTTAAAGAATGATTTAAACACTCTATATCACGCATCTGCAAGAGAATGCAACACAATTAATGACTTGAACAATGAAATAAATCAGCCAAAATAAAATATCAATTATTGTCATAATGAAATGGATCAAAATGAAACATTTGTTTTACATGTTCATCCAACATTATGTCAAATCTTTGGGCTACTCTCTATTTCCATCTTATTCGAAAAGAAATAGATATATTGTATATATTAAAAAATAATCAAATTCACAATAGAATAGAATGAAAAAAAAAAAAAAAAAATCTGTGCAAATTTACTAATTCAATCCAAACTAAATTTTTAGGATGGGATAACTAACGGTCGTGCTAGAAACTGAGTTTATATAACGATTATTACCAATTAAATGAATTCAAAATTACTTAAATCAAAATTAACGAATTCTTCGAAATCAATTTTATGATCACTTTGTGTTCTTGGTTTTTGGGTATTTTCAGCAATATTTGATGTAATTTTCGAGTCTTTTCTGCGATTGAGCCAATTCCAGCGATTTTTTATCGAAGAAGCAGTTCTATTCGAAAACGTTGATTTCATCTTTGCCCACTTGTTTCCATATAAACTATGTAAATGAATTAATAATGAATCTTCTTCAGATGTCCATGGATTATTGTTTATTTCCGGAGAGACATATGTTGACCATCTCTCTCTACACTGCTTCGGTGTTCTTCCAATCAAATATTTTGAAATCATTAGCCAGCAATGTGTTCCATTTTGTTCGACGAGATTTTTGAGTATTTCATCTTCTTCTTTCGACCAATGTTTTTTCTGTATATCATTAGGTAAGACATTGCTTGCCTTTTCCATCAGATTTGACGGAATTCTTTTCAAAATATGATTTATTTGTTTCACAAATTTTGAGACGTATTGATCTGATTTGTGATATCAAAACGGGTATAATTAAATCTATTTTTTTAATTATGAATATTTCTTGAATCATGACTATTTTAGTATTTTCTGAAAAAAAATTGTTCCGCCGAAAAATTGCATTAATTATAAAATTAACAAGTAAAATGTATCTATCATAATGTTCTTATTATCCTTATCATGTCGATTTTCATCAAAAAAAAAAAAAAAAAAAATACTTTCAAACGTTGGAGTCCATAATCCTACTGATCTTATTTTTGAATTACTTCTAATTCTTCTTCCTTTTCTTCAGAAGGTAATATGCAAGAATATGCTCTCATCCAAATAAATAGTTTAAAAGGGTATGTAAGAATAAGTTTCATTTTTTGCTTGTTTGCTTCCTAATGTTTCAGAATCATAGTACCTTGCCTAAAGATTTAGTACTTATTCCAGTTGCAAACTTTCAAAAATTTCAAACTTTATCTACTCTGTAAAAGCAACTTTATTTCTTGTAAAGCTATAAATTGTCAAAATGTCAAAAATTACTATGTCAGATTTTTACGTTTAGTCCTGTACTCGCTGACAACATTGATCAATGAATAAAAATGGAGATATTTAGCGCTAAAAATCAAAGAAAACAATACCATTATTCAAATTCTGAAAATTGTTGACTAATTACATGTCGAATTTTTGAATTACATGTCAAATTTTGGCACTTTACAAAATCCGCCAAAAAGTGTCATTTTTATGCTTTCCATTTTACAATTTTGTAGGATTAATGTTACAAACTATGCAGGGGATCTTATTGATGAATCAAATTACATGAATAACACAGAGTCATTCAAGCTTGTTTACGATAATTGTTCAGAGATTCAAATTAATAATGAAACATATATTAATAATACAGGTTACATCGATTTTGGTACTTATAATATTACATCCTCTGATCTTAATGAATCTATCATAGTAAAAATTAATGAAGTTCCTGAAAATCAAAGAAATTATTATAAATTAGTGATGCATAATGGCATATCATCGATATTAATAAGCACACTAGACAGCATACACAACCATCCAAATGTTACAACAAGGTTCCATATCTTAAGAGATTTTGTAATTGACTTTAAAAAACTGAAAAATTATCATCCAAGCTATAGTTTTGTATCTGAGCCCGATATAAGTCAAGACGCAATGTATATTCGTAACATTTCCCATAGCGATCCAAATTCTTATTTCATTGTCTCAGTCGATGACCAAAGACCAAACTTTTTAGCAACTCTACTGCTCGAAAACGGAATTCATCCTTCCAGGTTTGTGTTCAAAATGTTATCAGATGGAACATACACATACATCTACTTTAGAGACTGGAATCACATTGATAGGAAAGAAGATTGGAATGAAACAGCAAGCAAGGTTCAAAAATGGGTTGCAGCAGCAACTAAAGGTGAGAAAATGAATTTTCCAATTGGATTTTATAATAACCAGCTTGCACATCATGCTTATTATTTATCGACATATAATCATTCTGAAATGTGGATGTCTCTGCCTGACATGATATATTCTAAGGACGAATACGTGCAGAGTGAGATTACAAAAATGCATAAAAGAAAAGCAACAGTTCCGCAGTATTGGGAAAAATTTAGCGAAGAAGAAAAAGAAAAAGTTTTAGATTTGACGAATTTCAACAAAACAGAATTTGAAGAGAAATACATGCAAGGGAAACCTCTTTTGATAATTATTGGAACAACAATGGACAAAGTATGGAAACTAGGAGGAAGATATTTCTATGCAATTATGAATGAAACAATCACCAAATTTTCTGATTATAAACTTGTTTATAAGTCGCATCCAGCAACTCCTATCAATACAGAAATGAGAGAGTACTTCGTGAAGAATGGAATCGAAGAATTGACATTAAAAGTTCCAATTGAAATTGTTTTGATGACAATCGGCGATAAAATTTCATACGGCGGCTTTGCATCAACAGCTTATATCGAAATGAAACCTTCACAAATTAAATTCTTTTATGCAGCCAATTCATCTGAGCTATTGAGTCCTTTCCCAGATTTGGAAGAACAAGGGAAGCTTGGTGATGCGATCTTCATCAATCCGGAAATTCCTGAAACTACTCCTTCACCAACAATGTCACAAACACTTCAACCGACGCCTGAATCTTCACCTTCTCCGACAGTTATGCCCACAAACACAGATAATCGTGCCAAATTCACAGTCATACTAGGTTCATCTGTTGCAGCTGGTTCTTTATTGACAATCATTTTAATTGTTTTTCTTGTATTCGTTATCAGGAAGAAGAAGAGACAAATCGACGATAATTCTGTCAAAGTTGAATTACTGTAGTTTTCCAAATGAATTGGTCCTTGAAAATTAAATTTCCAATCATTTGATGTTATATTTGGTTCTCAAAAAAAGACCCAATCAAAAATCATGCTTAACACCAAAATTATTTAAAACGGTATTAGGGATGCAACTTTGGAAGATAAAATTGAATCTGGAGGATAAAAATTGAAATCTTGGAAGATAATCTGAAAGATAAGATAATTTTTTCCCCCTCGATTTTTTTTATTCGAAAAAATATGATAATTAAACTTCTATATTTTGTTCAATAAATGCATCATTAAGTGAGACGTTAAAAGATAATGATGGTTTTCACTCAGCGACCAATTTGAAAGAATTGAACAGTAACAATCTCAACATTATTGTAGAAAGCCGCACTCTGCTCTGTATATGTGAAAATCAAACTTTTGCAGTTGCTAAACGGAGTTTTTTTTTCATCGAACATTTCGTAAAATTCTGCTAGGTTTGGTTCTGGATTTATAATTGCTATTATTAATGGAATATGCGTTATTAACTTCTCAAAATTCGAAAATAATCATGCTGGTGCTTTATGTCTGTTTCATAGCTATAGCCATGGCGATTCTCGTACGTTTCATGACATCTTCTGTAATATAGTAAACAATTCACAAGAAGATAATGAGTTTGGTTGTATTTATGATTATAGATCAGATCTGATTGTCGAAAATTCTACAATTTTTGGTGATTATGGAAATGGAACGCCATTTTCAACAGAAGGCTATATTTCTGATCTTACTATCTTCAATTGCAATTTGGATCAAATAGAAATTGATTATAATGATGAAATAGATCAAGATAACACTATATCAAATAACATTTTTACGAATGAATTAAATACTTTTAGTCACATTACTATGAAGAAATGAAAACATGTAACGCATTTTATAGAAAATATCTCAAAAATAGAAAAATTCAAAATAAAAAAACGCAAGAATGTTATATTAGTGTTGTAATATGGATGTTGTTAATATTATTTGGTGTAGTAGATGAATCCAAGCAAATGATAACAAAAAAGAAATAAAAGTTACTAAAAAAGAATAAAATGATTGAATGTATAGAATTATATGTTAGGATATAAGTGATCGGTAAGTGTTGTGTGGTGTAAATCGCGATGACTGTGATGAGATGAAGATAAAATCAACATTTTGAGGAAAAGAAAAAAAAGTTCTCAAAAAATCGAGATGAGGTTACCTTCATTTGTTATTATGTTTGATCGTCGACGATGTGATGAATAAGATAATGATTGCGATTATTTTAAAAATTTTTATGTAAATAAATTTTGTAAAACATTAGTTTTAAGACGGAGAATGGGCAAATTGGAGAAATGATGACCAGTGTGCATCATGTCATGTGTATAACAGTTTTGTGCATTCCGATTTGGAGATTAACGCATCCTTTGTGTTTAGCCAATG
>MRSU01001886.1:0-21022 GCA_008369845.1 Trichomonas gallinae
TTTTTTTTTTTTTTTTTTTTTTTTTTGCAATCAATAATTGAAAAGCAAAAAAATATAAATACGCGAGTATGAAAGGGAGGACCAATACGCTAGATCTTAATTGACAAGGAATGGTTTTCTTGGAGTGTACTTATTGTATACATTCAAACATAAAAATAGGATTATTATTTGAAACGCGAATGTTTATTATTCCCAAATTTAAAAAGATATTGAATAACGAGTCTCATTCGATAGCTTGAATACTATTTCCCATTGCAGCTGAAAATAGTAGTTTTCCGGCTTTTAAAAAGGCATTAGATGGCATCAACTTTATTAAACAGCGCAGCCCAAAAGAGTGGAGTTTGACCACTATGATCTTTTGCTTCGACATTTGCTCCGGCATTAATGAGATATTTGATGGCTTCAACACAATTTTCTCCCGCAGCATTAGACAATGGTGTTTAACCATAATAATTTTTTGCTTCAATACATGCCCTAGCTTTAACAAGATATTCGATAGCTTCAACATTATTAGAAAAAGCAGTTGAAAAGAGTGATGTTTCTTCATATTCATCTCTGGCATGAATAGATGCACCGGATTTAATGAGATATTCAATATTCTCAACAATATTGTACCTTACAGCGGAAAAAAAGGAGTTCTAATAAGATCCTAATAAAAAACCATCTAAAACATTGGCTTTTGATAGTTTATAAAAGAACACACTAGGGTTTAATGAGTATCTTGATAATGGTATTTCATATTCGAAAATATTTTGTCGATTTTGTTGTGTATTTAAATTCGCGCAATTCATCAGAGAAGTTATTCCATTCTCTATGCTAATGTCACATAAAATCAATCATTTTTATTAAACATTTATCATTTGCAATCTAATCAATCAGCGTTCGTGGAATTGTTCGGAAATGCCATGTAAATAAATTCAAATGTCATGTAAATAGTTTATATGTCATGTCAAAAGAAAAATCATAAAAAGTGACAACATATAAAAAATTATGGCGGAAGTTGTTTGCGAGCAACTTAATTATTTAAAGCCAGAAGAAAAATTAAATCAAGTCATAGACAAACAGAAGGAACTGTATATTTGATTTTCTAACTTCAGAATTAATTTATTAGACAATACAGAACAGCAACTTAAAGACAAGACAAAATCGAGCCAAGAGAGGTTGGCAAAGGCAATGGAAAAGATCACAGAATCAATTCAAAAATTAAACTCCGTCAAAACTCAACTTGTTAGTATTACTAATCGCGTGAATGCACTGAAAAAGCAAACTGAATCTCTCAACGAAGCTACTCCAGCTTCACCAAAAGCAGAGTAACTTATTTAAATATATATATTTGTTTTGCTGTATATACACTAGCTTATTAGTGCATTGATAGTTGCCATATTATCATTAAAAGGCTATTATTTTAATGAAAACTGTATTATCAATTAATAATTATTTATTATATTTTAACAACTCAAATTTTAGTTTTCTATTCCAATCATATCTTGATATTATGAGGAAATTGATAGTATTTTTGGTAAGAAAGTTTATAACTCTTTGATAATAATTTTAATTTTGATAGATTATATTTTGGGCTTAATATATGAAGAATTTTAATTATTTTAGTCAATATGTTTAAATTTTAAGTGCTTCATGTTCAAAATTGATAGCGAAAAATATTCGATTAAAAATATCTTGTTTGATGCAAAAATAATAAAGGCATAATAAATTCTATGCTGTTTTGAATATATTTATTAAGTTATTTATTCATTATTATATATGGGATGTCAAAGTTCTATCACAAATTTATTGTAGTTTATGTATTTTTACTATTTTATCTATCTCATTTACTTCATTTAGTTCCATTAAGAACGTTGATTGAATTTAGCCAAATTAAAATCAATATTTCGAATCTATCCACAATTGATACAATTCCAAATGAGAATTTACTTAAAATATACGAATTTAATTGGAGTTTTAGTCCTCCTAGACAACAAATTTTCTATTGGTTTAACAAATACTCACAACAGATTGAAGGCTTTTCAAAACCAAGACTAAAATCATTATACAAACGGATTAACGACTTACTATGTCATGTATACCATCTTACAGATATGTATGCTACATATTCAGGCTGTTTTGCTAATGATAAATATTTAATACAACCTAAGAATGGAGGACCATGGGAAATTCGTATGGCCGAAGATGGTGCTGTTGTTGGAGCATACGAAAATGTCATTGCTGTCGGTCATTCTCAAATAAAAAATTATGCACATTATTTCCTCGATGCGTTAAGTCCATTAATAATATTTCCAGAAGAAATACGACATAAATCGTTTATTATTGGATTTGGAATTAAAACTCTTGTCCAAGAAACACTTGAATCTCTCGGATTCGAAAACAAAATAGTTTTTCTCGAAAAGAGCGAATGGATCTACTGCAAAAACTTGTATGTAGCTGTAGACCCTCGTCCCCACCTTTCTCACTATGGATACGCGTTCAATAAGCTATCCAAGCAATTGAAGAAGTTTTACAAAGTTGACAAAATTATTCCAACGAAATATTTATTGGTAAACAGAGAATCGAAAATTCGCTCCATATATAACTTCGACGAATTATTTGCTGCAGTCAAGCAAAGGTTTCCTGATAAGCCTTGGAAGAAAGGGCCAGACTTGATTGCAACAATAAAAGAAACTGCAATATTATGGTCGAAAGTTAAATTCGTTTTCATGCCAACAGGAAGCGGACCAGTTAAGTGTTTGTTCATGGCAGAAAGGACTGCAATGGTTCTTGCTTTTGCTGATATGTTCGACACAAGCGTTTTAATACATGTTGGCACTGTGAACGTTTACTGTATTGTTTTCACAGTGAATAACATGAAGCATTTTAGTATTTCTGAAAATTATGTAGATATTGAACTAGCTTTGAAAGCATTTGAAGCAGGTATTAGTATCCTTGAACGTGGAAAATGGCCAGAGTCGCGCGGAAATGAATCTTTTGTTTGTTAATTAAAAATCAGTTTTAAAATATTTGGTATTTTTATGAATCCATAAATATATCTGCACTGATGTTTATATATATATAATATATTGATTTTGAATTTTATATTATTTTTCTTGATGCGTAAAATGCCAATTGCAGAGCTAATATTAAGAGATATATTCGATTTTTGTTAATATATGTATTTAATTACAAACAAATAAATAGATATGAAAAGAAATTAGATTAATCCGGAATTGATTTGTGCTTTGAGGCCATTTCTTGATAATTGTGCCTGTGTCTGTGCTTTCTTGAGGAGACTTATGTTATTTGCAAGTCTCTGGTTATATTTTCGTGTTTGTTCAAGATCTTCTTGAAGGAGTAATATAGTTTGTATCATTCTTTCTTTGGCTGCCTTATCTTGCAAGATCTGCGCGTCACTGATTTTCTGTTTTTCTGCAACTTTTTGTGCAAGTATTTCTTGATTTTTAAGTAAATTAGGAATTGCATCGGTCATCATTTCTCTGTATGTATGTGTGATCATTTTAGATGCTCTCTTCTCGATTTCTTTGACTGTCGAAGGATTAACGTATTTGAGGAGAGGATCTATTTGTTCTTTTTCTTTATTTTTCTGTTTCTGGTATTTCTCAACATCATCTTTATATATAGGAACCCAAGATTCTAGTTCTAAATTCTTTAAATCTTCATCTGCAGCTTCGAAATCGCCGCGTCTAAACTCATCTTGGAATTTATTCTTCCACAAATACTTCACATTCTTTACACTTGAACTTAAACGTGGTTTTACAGATTTTATTGGTGTTCTAAAATTTTTGATCAATGAATCGATTTCTTCTTTTCGAAATGACATGCTTGGGATATTGCTTTTCGGTTCTGAGTTCACTTGTTTGAATTTAGCTGTTTTTTGTTCTGTAGGTGTTGAAAATTCCATATATTTTAAAAATTGACATATTAAATATTTTACATGTCAAAATTGAAATATGAATGAAAAATATTTGCATGAATACTCATGTGGATAGCATCAACATAGCCTAAGATATAATATAGCAAAATATCAGGTCGAATTATAAATGTTTTTAGTGGCCTGCCTGTTTATCCACCAATCAAAACGAAATTACGGCTATGAGATGTTTATATGAAAGTAGTAATTGTCATCAATGAGTTCAATAAATAAGAATTTGCCAAAATTTGAATGTAAAAATTTGGAATGTAAAAATTTTTTATTCTATATATGCTTAATGTTGCTCATTATTGGACAAATATTTAATCAAAATTGATTGAATCAGTTTACAATTTCTTTGAATTTAATGGCAAATCCATTGATGTGAACAAAATTGTAATGCATTATATTGAATACAAATTCAAAACTTTGAAAATTGTGAGAATTAATGTAAATATTTCAAAAATGCTGATCCCAAATAAATGAAGAATTACAATGCATGTGCGTAGTGTTTTTCGTTTTTGAATTATTGTAAAATCATGTTAAAAATGTTTGCGCTGTTTTATCATACTGATGGTCCTAGTTATTCTTTGTGGTCTGAATTCTTTGTAGAAGGTTTTAGTGGTACGCTCATAACTGGAAACAATCCTAACTTTACCACGCAATCAAAAATGATTATTGATTCTTGTCAATTTCATGATTTAACGCAAAGTGCAATCCGACTAATCGACTCTAATCAATTTAACTCGCAGGATGTCAAAAAAATACTTCATACAAAATGCATTTTTAATCAAATTTCAATGACTCATCAGAGTGCACCTGATAATTATGGTGCATATGGTGCAGGAATTTATGCTCATGGAAATTATTCTATTGTTCAACATAAATTTTGTGGTGTAAACTGCTGGTCCGAAAATGATGGCCAATTTACGAATATTCGTATTAAATTCCCTGCAGATGCACTCAACTACATGATAGAAGGCTCAGTAACCTTGCACAAGCCTCAACTTTATAAAGGTTCTTATGAATCATTTCTTAATGGAGGAAAACAATATATTGGTAATACAAACTACAGCAAAAATGACATTATAATAGGTGAAGGTTTTTATTTATCCAATCCATCCATAAACGAATGTAGTGTAAATTATACGGCGATTATTGGAAGCAAATCTCAGACTTTCATTTCAATTTTGGGAGTAAGTTCTATGTGTAATATAGAATATTTCAATATGATTAATAATAAGTTGACCCAATCTGGTTCATTTATTTTGTGTGCTAATACGACGATTCGTCATTCGATATTTTATAATAATTTAGCAACCTATCCAAACGTGAATGCGTTTGTGTTTCAATCACGTGGAAATGTGAATGTTTATGATTCTTATTTTGATAATATTACAATTACTTCAAAATATGCAGCAACTGTTGGATTTGAAAATGTTAATCAAACATTCAAAATAAAGGAAAATTCGAAATTAATAACGTTTGAATGCTATCGCTTTGATGTTTCCATAGATGATGGATCAAAAACTAATGATGATGAAACACTTTTAGTCGATAATGTCAAAGTTAATACAAAAGAATTTGCATATGGTCTCTTATTGTTGATGGGCTCGACTGCATAATAGTTTTCAAACTAATAATGTCAAAAATTCAGTAAGCTTTTGAAATATAATTTCAAATAGAGTAATTGATGTTGTATGTATGTTTATTTGATCCTAATCTTCCTTCTATATGTAATAAAACACGAAATTATGCTAACTAAACATGTTGTAAGTAAATTATATAAATCAAGTTAATTTTCTATCAAAACAAACATAATTAATTTAGAGCTTTTACTTGTTTCGATACAAATCGAATGATTTCAAGCTGTTTTGAGGATAAAGAAACTAATTTTTGAAATCTATATAGAACAATTGCAAGCAAAAGAAAGCATTACAATGCTTTTTTCTGTTCATACATAGTTTAATATGAATTACAAAACAAAAATACAAGAAAAAAATTATAATCTCATCGGTGGCTTCTTTTTGGATGGAGATTTTGCTCTCTTCGGTAGTGTTATTACTGGCTTAACGGCAACTTGACTTTTAAGACGCTGTTTCGTGGCATCATCTGCTGCATCCGGAATTCGATAAGGTGAACCTATTTTTATTGGCATAACTTTCAAAGCACTTATTATTCGCTCGAAATTCTTTGATTGTGGACTATCTGTTGGGAAAACGCGCACAAATTTGCTTTCTTTGATTGCAGCTTCTTTGTCTTTTTTGATTTTCTTGATAATTTCTGGATGATGATCCAAAAATGACCTCATTGTGTTCTCACTCCACTTACCAATATGCGTATTCACAGCGTTTTGCAATGAAACAAGCGGAGCGCTGATTTTCATGGCGGAAGCTAGCATTTTAACTTTAAGTTGCTTCTCTTCGTCCGTGTCGAACTCAAGTGAAGGCCTATAATTGACTTCTAGAATCCATGGATTTAAATTTGGATCAAGAAGGATATCGAAACCCAAAATCTGGAAACACCTGGGTAGTCCATATGAAGGGCACTTTTGATGTGCCGCTTTCGTCATGAAATTAGAAATTGATATAACAGTGAGTGTAATTATTGTATCAATTCTCTTCCAAAGCTCATCAATGTTGTGTCCTTGCGCTGCTATATCAGCAAAGACACTTTCAATTCTTCTGGTAATAGAAGATAAATCTTGAATATTATGTCTGTTAACAGCAGTGTTAGTAATGCAGCTATACACGGAATTTGAATCTGCCTTCTGTGAGCAGAATCTTGCGATGCCATCTCTGTAAACAAATATCTCCAATTCCGGTGATATCGAAGATATCAAGCAATACACGCGTAAATCGAATTTTGTGCCGTTCAAAAGGAAAGATTCTATGTATTCTTGGGCAATAGACAGCAAAGTGTTCGGTTCAAACGTATCAGCTGGTTGTAATATCGTTATTCCTTGACCTAATGAGCCATTGTCAGGCTTAATGATATATTTTTTCTGGTGCTTTGCAACAGCCTGTCCAAACTGCGCGTTCTGCATTGGTAAGATGAAAGATTGGGGAAGAAATTGAGGAAATTCAGACATACAGGCTGATGTATTTTGCAAAATTCTAACTAGTGGCGCTTTTCTGCATATTAGATTGACATCAGGAATACGATTGACTATTTGATATGGCAAAAGGTTGGAAAAATAATCTTGATCTTTAATTTTATCGTACCAAACTAACACAGCGGATTGATCATCTTCTACCCACTGTATATTGGCTTCAACCATTGCTGCTGGAACCGACTCAAACTTGATAAATCCGTTTGTTGCCTTCAATTGAGTTTCCGACATCGAATTCTAAAACGTACTTTTTTTTCCTAGCGTTAGAATTGTTATTGGACTGTTTTGCGTTGAATATTGTGCTTGAAAGTAATGACATTCTTTGATGCAGAGCGTGAACATATCAAAATCACGTTTATTTCATATTCAATTTTATTATCAAAAAAAAATCACTCAAAATATATAATTATCTCATAGCATCAACACTATTTCAACTAATAATTTGCTTTTTAGACCTGTTTTTAGATTTAAATCAGAAATGGAATCATAATAATTAAGTATTTCAGATTAGAAAGTATAGTTAAATTATTTGGCAAAACATAAAAAGTCATCTTCGAGAAATTTTATTTCTCGAGATATAAAATTGCAATTCCAAAACATATAAAGTGAAAAATGAAAAGCTTGTGAGATATATTTAAAATATTCAATATACATTTTAGTTGTAAGAAAAAAAATTATCTATATATTTCGAATTTATTCAATAAAACAATATCAAAGTGTATATATCGAAATTTCGGTATCTGTATGCACTATGTATTATTATTTTGATGAAAGATAGGAATTTAAAAACAACAAATAAAAAAATCGCAAGAGTAACCAATAAGAAAATATTTGATCAGTTTGTATTGCTTGTAGCTGTACCAGTGAGTGCTTGAGCCTGTATTTTGGCTTGGAGAGCCATTGTCCTCTGATCTACGTTTTCTATTGTTTTTTCTAGGTAATCGAGCCTCCTTTCTAACTGAGCAAGCCCACCATCGAGTTGAGCAAACGCTTCTAGCAGCTTTATTCTCGTGGAATCTCTAAGTGTGATTCTCTGAACTTCCGACATTGACACTTTTTGTAGATATTCGAAAATGAAATTAAAATTACAATTTTATGTGATTTTACAATAGAAAATACAAAACAAATCATAATTATCTATTTAAAAATCAAAAATAATTTTTATTTCGTCAAAAAAACATGCAATTTTAAAAAATAAAGTAAAAAATGTACATCTTTATACCGATATATTTAAGATTTTTGTTTTTGAAAAATTGTAGATATGTTATAAATTGATAGTAGATGCAAATTTCATCAAAATTTCGAGATTTTTTCCTAACGTTTTTTTTTTAAGAAGTTATGAGTTCGATTTTCGATCTTATAACAGAGAGAAATCTTCATCCGGAAGATATCAACGATGAAAATGTTAACAGTGTGTTAGTTCCATGGGCTGAAAACTCAGACAAAGCATACTTTTACGGATGTAATCCATTCTTATTCTGCGTAATGACAGGAAACAAACAATATCTCGAGATGCTCAAGGATAAAGGATGCAATATCAACTTTATTAGATTGCAGCCTTCTGAGAAAATAACTTCTGAATTAGAACCAACAGATCCAAATTACTACATTCAGGCTCAGGATGAAGCAAAAACCAAAAAGTTTGGTGACAATGCTGTTATTTTGGCAATTAAAGGCCAAAATGCTGATATGTTACAATATTTACACGAAGATTTCGGTTTTTCATTAGATTATGTTGATGATGAAGGAAA
Source organism: Trichomonas gallinae (assembly GCA_008369845.1). Taxonomy (NCBI): domain Eukaryota; phylum Parabasalia; order Trichomonadida; family Trichomonadidae; genus Trichomonas; species Trichomonas gallinae. Next base: position 8,783 of record MRSU01001886.1, read on the forward strand.
TACTCTTACACATATCGCTATTATAGCTAAAGCAGCCAGATGCATGGATTACATTATTCTCCAAAACCCGCAAACAAAATCAGTCAAAAACAATGACAAAATGACACCTCTTGAGCTCGCCAAATACCTATACTACGACATGGCAATCTGCGCGCTTGAAAGTGGAGATTCTTGCCGTTCAATCAATAGTATGGACAGTGCACGCTCATCAAATTCCGTCGAAATAGTCGAGTTCCCAGAGCCAGAACATATTACTCGTGGATCTTACAAGTTAACGAAAGATCCAAAAATTGCTCCATATAAGAATAATCCAAAATGGGATGCTCAAATGATTAGAAGGATAAAGAAACAACTTCCTAAATGGATAAATGTTACAGATGACTTAGGTAGAAATTTGATGCATCATTCAGTAATGCAAGAGAACGCAGATATGTTTATTACAATACTCAAACAACATGGACAGATAATATTTGAACCAGATACACCAATTCCTGAAGATATCGAAGCGGATATTCATCCAAAGACTGCTTTGGACTACCTTATAGATAAGATCAATGATGATAAAGAAAACAATGAATTCATTTCAACAATTGTTGCATACCTTTATGATCAAATTGATCATTATGATGAAAATATACAGAAAGAAGTCAAAGAGGCAATGGCTAAGAACGAGAAATTCAAGGGTTTACTCAACCCAGGTGCAAATGTAGTATATTAATTTTATTTTTTGATTGTATATAAATCCAACCTTTTACTTTACCAAATTTTACTTAATTCATATGGAGCGATCATACGCTTTAAAGTTTTAATCATTATACTAGGAAGAAAATTAAACCTGAAAAATAAAGGAACAATGTAGAACTTTTATTATATTTCCAATTCACTCAAATACATGAAAACATAATAATTCTTGCTTTAAAACTTCAATTGTCAACATAATATCAAAATTTCGTAATTATGAAAAAAGGACATTTGCATATGATAAAGATATGCTTCTCTGTGCGTATTAATATTCTTAAACAAAATTGGTGGCTTGTGGATAGAATTAACGTGGCCACATCTCAACATATGAATTCCATGGATTTATTACAGTAAATACCAATGTATGTACCTAATAGGCAAAGATTATCAGACTTATCTGGCTTAGTCGAACAAAATGGAAAATTGTTTTTAAAATTTTGAATAAAATAAACCTTCAGTTAGATAATTATAAAATAATCGATCCGCACAGTATTACTGAATTGGTTAATAACCATAGGACCATTGAAAAAGTTTCGATATTGAACAAACGTGCCTCAAAAGTAACAATATGATCAAACCAATGATGCAATATTATATCGGAGATATCTCCTGGCAGTGTGGATAAGGTTTAAACCTTAATAACCAGTTTTCTTTTGAAATTGGAGATAACGTGGATAATAATTGAAATTGTTTTTGTGATTTCCTTTCGCAATTGTAGCATTGCTTTAATTCATCGGTGTTCTTATTCGCAAATAATCGCAATAATTCTGAAAAATAATGTTTGTCAAAAAAGTAAAAAACGAACCATCAATAAACTATTGTTTATAGCATTGAAAATATGCTAATTTCAGAAGCGAAATAGAAAATTTCCTGCTAGAAAGAGAACAAAAACAACAAAACAGATCACTCCTTTGTTGAACGGAATAATATATCAATAAGGCAAAAGAACAAAAGAGAAGAAAATTTTCAATTGTAATTGTCAAAAATATTTATAGTTAATTTGAATTAGCTTATAATACCCAGTGATTACCCAAAAATTTATATCCGTTAGATCGATTCAATTTTGAGGGAGAAAATATTCGATACAGAATAATTGAATGGAGGATAAAGCGTCACATTTTATAATTATATTAATTTTTATTCTATGTCTTGAAAGATATGCAGAAACAATTAGTTTTACAGTTTAATGGTTAACATCTCAAAATGTGACATAGTTTCTGAATATCGTCAACGTATTATAATTTGGTGAAAACAGCTGCACATTATATATAGATCTCGACAATTATAAACATTTGCTCCTTTTCAATTCTTTTATGTTTTTGACAGAAGTTCGCAATTATTTATTCGATTTTGCGTAGTATTTTGACATATATACAAATCCATGAGTTTTTATCAATTTAAATTTTTGTGTTAAATTTCATAAATTCGTCATTTTATTCTATATTGTTCATAGATCTCATGATAAATTTTGTTTTTTCAAGGCCTTACACAATTTTTTGAATGGCAAAAAAATATAATAATCTTTACATATTATTCCATTATGCTATATATCAAATTCGCAAAATCTTATAACGTACAAATCTTAAAATATAAATTTAAATGAACTCTGTAGACAACAGTGGATCTACGCCGCATTCTTACACAAATTCGTACATGACGGAATCGAGCAAGTATGCTGGCCTAATCCAGGCGTCTAGAGCCAAACGCATGTTGAAAAGTGTACAAAATTTGTTAAATTACATGGATTCAATCATCCCAGAGATGTATACGATGCACACGATCGTATCTGTTTGGCGTGCCGTCCAAATGTTTGGTCTAATGTTGGTGACAAATTATGAATCGATCTATTCACCAGACGGTGTCATTCATAAATTTTTCAACTACTTTTCAATCATCTGGAATCTTGTTCCAATAGATAATCGCGACCGTGGATCGTTTTTACTTGCAATTTTTTATTTTCTTATAACAGCTGCGTTTTTCATTACAATATTCTCATCAGCGAATTACTACGCCAAAAAGGGCTCATTGCACAAAATAGTTATCTATTCGATTCACATTTATATTTCGATTTTCGGATATTTAATCCACGTCCCTTGCCTAGAAATCTGTTTTGAGACGATTAGCAGGCTCATTGTCAAGAAAGAAACACATTCTTCGCTGCCACATTGCATATTTGCTCTTGTTATAACATTAATTGCCTATTTAAGTTACTACTTCTTTTACAGGAATGTATACTCATATTCGTTCCTATTTAGGCCTACATCGTTTATGTGCATAAATGGCGTGCAGCAAATGGCCACATTCCAGATACAAACATTCCAAGCGATTTTAATAGGTATAGCGACGTTTTTACCGGCAATTCCACAGGCAATATTCTTATTTATAGATGCTATTATATGCCTAACTGTTTATTTCTCGGTCTACAAGTCTTTTTCAATGGTACATTTTTGGCATAATACTGTTTTCCTTACATTTACGATATTTGGCTTCACATCACACGCTTTATTTGGTGTCATAGTTATTGTTGAGGCCGAAAACACCCCTGTTGGATTGTTCATCTGGATTTTCGCATTAGTTATTTGCTTCATTCTTTCTCACTTCATAACACACACCATTATAAGGCAAGCGCTTCTATATCTCGATAACATCTGTGAAGATCCTTCTATTCTCGATAATGAAACGAATTATATTAAATTATATATTTATAACATCATTGGCTATCATTTCGCTCACCCTGCATCTCTAGACTTCAGAGTGTTCAAATATCTCACAACTAAAAATCCAGATAACGGACTTTACTGGGTTGTATATGGCAAATTCGTTGCAATCTATCCAGAACTCTCCGAATTGCATAGTTTCATTGTAAGAACACTTATACAGCGCAAAATTAGCACTCGTTTCGCAAAACAATGTGTTGCTCAATCTCATATAATTTTCCAACAGAGAGATTCAAACTTATCAGCCGACTTGAAGAAGAAGTTGTCGATTCTCACGAAAGAGACATCAGGTGCTAAAAGACGTCTAAGGCATATATGGGATCAAGTAATTCAAGGAAATATGGCAGAAATGGACAGTGCAATTACAAACGCGTATCATTCTATTGATAATTGCGAGGTTCAGTTCAATCTTATGCTCGTTCAAGTTCCAAATAACAGATTTTTGTACAGAGCATATTCGAGTTATCTCCTCGAATGCGCAAACGACATAGAAAGGTACAAGGAAGCATCAGACAAGACTAAGATGTTGTCACGAGGCCTCAGAGTTTGTCCAGATCATACACAAGAATTAGGATTACATGCATTTCCAAATTTGCCGCTTTTCTTGCCAGTTTCTTACTCAGTAGGTGTATCAGCGCAGAATGATATGAGCGAAAGTACCGTTTTCCAGGAAGACCTCGATGAAGAAACAATTACTAAAAGAGAAGAAGACTCAAGATCATTGAAAACAATGATTTCCGAGATTTCTATACCATCCATCAAGTTCACATATATCACTGCTGCAATATTATGCCTATGTTCTATTGCTTTAATTGCAGTTTTATTACCACTTTTGATTCCATTCAAGAGACGCATTAAAAAGCCTCAGACATTCTCAGAATACACATCACGAGCTAGATATTACGCTGCAATTTCTACTGTTCTTGCTCATCTTTACATGATTTCAAGTGCTGGCGTTTTAAGAGTGAAGGAATATCACATGACAAGCTTTAATGATGGAAATACTACACTTGAACATCTGCAATACACTGTAACGCAATTAATTAATGAAGTCCAACATTTTGCTGATTTTAGAGACTACAAAGTAGGAAATGCATATATGGACCACACAAGATATTTATTATATGATGATTCAACGATTTTTAACCAATCTAATCCAAAATCACAATATACCATATCAAATCAGTCACTTTCCTATATTTTATCACAATATATTCTCAGATTAACAGAAGTAACAGAGATGGATTCGAGATCGATAGCGAGAAATGCACAAAAAGCGCTTCATACGCCATCAATGCTTACTCCTTTCACTAACATTGAAACTGTTGTTGACCAACTTGCTTATATCACCGACAATTTAACCGCATATATTGATAGCCAAGTCACAAGGATGGACAATTTTATGTATTGGGATAGAATAGGCGGATCTATTGCACTCATTATTATCTTTAATGTCATTATGATTTTGATCTGGGTCAAGATTTCAAGAGACAAAGTGATAATATACAAAACATTGATGGTTTTGCCCAAGAATGTAGTTTCCCAAATCTCAGAAAGTTTAAGATCAGTCAAAGCAGATGAATCAATGAAATCTGAAAGATTCGGAAGCATGGCACACATGGGACAGGAATTAGAAAGAAACAGACAGGAAGAAAACACACTCAAAGTTTTGACAGCGGCATCTGATGAGAGCAAACTCAGTTCAGAGCTTTACATTATTCTGACTCTTTTCATTGTATTTTGTTCATTGACGATTGTTGTTAATGTATTCATTTCTATTCTGTACACGAAGGAAGGCAATGCAATCAACGAAAACTGTCAGCACGTTGACAACATTTACACAACAGCTACATTCATGGCATTATTAGTTATGCAGGCTAATGATGTAGCTGTTATATTTAATAGTTATAATACCGACAGCACTAATCCCTTTGAAAAGTGGCGCCATATGAAAGTATATAATAATAATCTCACAGATTATTATTCTGCATTAAGATTCGGCTATGAAAAAGGTAAACCTTTCCCGACATTCACTGATTTGGTAGATTATTCACTAGAAAGAGCAAAATGTAATAAAACAAAGATACCAGTAACACCCAAAGAAGGATTCAACTGTCTTTCACCAGATGTTTTAATTAGATATGAATACTTCTACCTCCATTCTATTTTAGATTACCCAATAATAAGAGCTTCAGAGAGGGTAGTTGTATCCATTGATTCGGCCAGACTTATTTATGCTAATGAACTCTATTTGTACAGAATTTATGACGACTTTTTGTACCAGGCGGCATTAATTGTCGACAGTTTGGTCGAAGAACAGAGCAGTAAAAACTTCCCAATTTGGGGCACGCTATCAATTTTCGGCGGTATTGGTATAGTCATTTGCGCAATTTTGATTGCTGTCTCAGCTCATAGCCTAGAAAAGAAGTTGAGATTCACTCTGCAATTATTATTAGCATGCCAGACACAGATGGTTATGCAAAATTCTTACATTGTCAGTGTCCTTTCAGGAAACTTTTCAAAGGGTGGGAAGGATTCATCGACGAGAGATGATGCATTTTACGACACTCTCGTTGCTGAACTCCCAGACGCCATCATTGTCACAAACGGCGCAACTTACAAAGTCTCATCCATCAACAATGCAGCTCAGAAGATTTTCCAGACAGATTTAGTTGGTGAGAGTTTCCATACTTATATTACTTCAAACGAATTCTCCCCAGAATCCAAAGTCAAAATCGAGACATTGTTCGATCCAACAACAAAAACAGCTTCGTGCGGTGTAACTAACCTCAAAGGCGAGCCAGATGTGAGGAATTTGCTCGTCACAAGGACCTCTGTTCTTGTTGGAGACTCTGTCATTTTCACCGTCAGAAACGTTACGCAAACATTTGTCTACAATAAGCTTATATGCGAAGAGAGAGCAAAGAGTGATAAAATGCTTGCGACAATTCTTCCTGCCACACTTGTTCCACGTGTGCAAGCTGGCGAGAAGAACATTTCATTCGCTGTTCCAGCAGCGACAATTTGCTTCATTGATATCGTCGAATTCACACCATGGTGTTCGAGCAACTCGGCGCAAGTCGTCACAGGAACGCTCAATGATATTTTCACTGAGTTCGATACTATCGTCGGCTCGCTGCAAGTTATGGAGCGTGTCAAGTGCATAGGTGACTGCTACATGTGCGCTGGCGGTATTTTCGCCGAGACGCCGAACATTCTTCAGTTCGCAAGATCAACAGTGGACTTCGGCCTTGAAGCGATCCAAGCAATCGGAAGAGTCAATGAGAGAAATGGACAATCACTTAGAGTGAGAGTCGGTGTACATATTGGTGGACCAATCGTCGCTGGTGTCATTGGTATTGGCAAGCCAACATTCGAAATCTTCGGCCCAGCAATTTCAATGGCACAGCAGATGGAGCACAACGGTGTCGCGATGCGTGTACACGTATCAAGAAACGTCTACGAGCTCATCTACGGTGGAACGTACAAGATCGAAGAGCGTGGTGAAATTCAGTGTAAGCAAGGCAAGATGGTCACATATCTCGTTGACAAGTTAGAAAAATAATTTTGTTTTAGATATATCTTTATATTTTTATATATTTATGCATGTGAATTAAATTTTTTACTTATTTTATCCTTATTTTTACTTATTCACCTCAAGAAAAAAAATCAGATCTTGAAATGTAATTAATTTCAAATCAAAATATCAAGTCTCGTATATGTAACATATGCTGTGAGCTGATTATCAAACATTCATTAATGTTGATTTATTTGGAAAAAAACTGTGAGAGAAAAATTTTGAAATTTTGTTAGTCATCACTGAAGAATATAATCAAATAACATATTATCCAGATAATAAATGTCTGTATAATGATGCAATTCAAACTTGCAAATACTGAATATATTAAGAGTCACATATTAGAAAATCTCAATGAGTTTTAGTGAGAAACAAGGATGGAAATTTTAATGTCGAATATTCTACAAGAAAATCGAATAAATAAGATTTAGTTTCTCTCATGCTGTTATAGAGTATAGTATACTATCATGTTTACTTACTAGGTTAGATCAATTCTAATCACCAACTTCAGTAGACGCCGAGAATTAACCTGGTGAAATATTCACAGATGCTAATTGTTTTATTTATTAATTTAATATCACATCAATTAGTATAACAATCGTATCATAATGATTTTAAATGTTTTCAATATTTTTATTCAAAAATTATATTTTAGCTAAAATAGCTGTCTTATAATCAATATATTAAATAACATATTAGGGTTAGTGCATTTCACAGAATTGTAAGCTATTTAAGTACAAATAATTTTATAGTTATTAAAAATTATAAACAAATCATTCTTCCTCTTCTCGATTGGCCTTAATTTGTTGGAGTGCAATAGCAATCTGGTGGATTCTATCACTGATATATTCATTTTCTGATTCGAGAGATGATACTTCGAATTTAAGGAGCCTCAGCTGGCTTGAAAGCGCTTCAAATGCTGGATTCTTCTTCTTTTCAACAGGAGAAACTTCACCAAGCAACTCTTTGGTTTCTGATGCAGATTGAGAGCGTCTGATTGTAAATCTTCCATGTGTTTCCACTTTTTGTAAGTCAATTCCTTCCTTTTCCTGCCTTGGAGATGGTTTTTCGTAATCTTTATTATTATCTCCTTCAAAGAAGTCAAAAGACATCTTTTCAATGGATTTTTCTTTTTGCATTTTCTGATCTGCCTTGTTTTCATACAAGATTTTATATCTTTGCTCAAGCGGTGCAAGTTGCGATAATATTGTTGTTGCAATTGCTGCGCTTCCGCGCGATGTCTTCAAGAATTTATGCTCCAAAAGCTCCTCGGCTGATGCGCGCTTCTTGGGATTCACATTTAAGCACTGGCTGACAAAATCGCAAATTAAGGCGGAATGTCTATCTTTGGAAAGAGCTGGTGGAGCCTTTGTAATAATGTTGGCCATAGATTCCATGAGCTTCATTCCAGCGTAAGGCATCTTGCCTGTGGCTAGTTCGATGATTACGAGTCCTAATCCCCAGATATCTGTTTTTTCAGTATAGCCACAATTGCTCGTTAGCATCTCTGGAGCCATATAACAGGCATCGCCGTACATTGAGAGAGCTGCAGACCTTTTTTGGCCGTTTTGGATCAAAGATGTCGCCAATCCGAAGTCAGAGAGCTTTGCTTGGCCATGAGCGTTGAATAATATGTTTCCACTTCTGATGTCGCGATGAATTTCGTGATTCGAGTGTAGATAAACAATTGCGTTCACTAAATCTAAAGCAATGGATGCAATTATTGTCTCATCCTTAAATCCATTGCCATATCCGAACTTAAGAATGTCGTACATTGATCCGGCAGCCATCAGTTCTGTTAATATCCATAAATCCGGACCATTTGTAAAGGATCCATAGTATTTAACTACGTTTGTATGATCGCATTTTGACCAAAATTTTGTTTGCTTTTGGATTGTTTCGATGGATAAAGGATATTCGTCAAGATTAATAATTTTAATAGCGATAATAACATTGTTCGTCTTGCATCTCGCTTTATATACTCTTGAGCACGTTCCACGTCCAATTATTGAAAGAATATCGTATTGTTTTGGGTCACAAGGAAAATGAGCATTCATTGAATAAAAATAAACTTTACATTTAAAATTTATTGTTGTTTGGACATAGATATATTAAATATTTAAATATTTCCGATTTGTCTCAAATTGAAATATTTTACGGGCGTGAAAGCAAATGTGAAAATGCGTGAAATATTTTATTTTATAGCTTGTAGTTATTTTTGCTTTAATTGTTTTTAAATTGAATTGAAAATAATCGTTTTCATGAAAATTGAATAGTTCAACGATAGGTTATGATTGGTAATATAAGAATCGAAAAGTGACATTCCTTAAAATTCTATTCGTTGTGATGCAGCATTTTTTCTTGCCTTTTCTTCGAATCTAATGGAATCAATGTATATTCAAACGTTCCAAATCGCATTTCAAGGAATTGACAAAATATTTTCTGACATGTAAAATTCATATTTCCAATTCAATTTTTATTGATTGGTCATACTCATATCATAAACCCAATGTTGCAAATAATTTCCTTATATAATCTGACATGTAAATTATTTATCATTTTCATTCTTCATCAATTCATAATTCAAATAATATTCTGGAGTTATCAAGATTTTTATCAACCATTTTTTAAAAACTCTATTCTATCTTAAATATATTTTTCGTTTGATAAAAAACTACTAAATTAAAGACAATATACATGAAAATACATATATACCTCAGTTATGTATTCCATTTCTAATAGCAGACATATCATTTTATGAACTTTTCATCATGAATTTCACAATTAAATCTATAATATGTCGTTATAATCCTAATCGAATAGATACGTTCACTATCCAAATATATTTAACTTGGAGTGATGCCTTCACAAAAATCATCTATTCTTTTTGTAATACATAATGAAATAAAATATTTGTCGCGTAATATGTCAAAATCAAATATAATTTGACATGTAAAGTAACAAAAGGATAGTTGTCAAAATCACGTTAGATTATGAGTGATTTATCAACAACACAACAATCTCGTCCAGCTGAAACATTTCAAGTTCGTACAATGAAAAACGATCTCGTTGTCATGCAGAAAACTATTGATAAGTTAAGAAATAACTTCGAATTAGTGATTAATGATATTCCAGTGCAATTAACACAGAAAATTGGCGTAATCAAAAACAAACAGAAATCTATATCTTCTCTTGTTGAGGTTGAGCGTTTTAACTCCAATCAACAAAGATTTAACGTTTTAAATTCACGAATAAACAATTTAATGCAGAGAATTAACAAATTTGCTGATACATTAGAGAAAAGACAGAATGATCAACGATTTGAAAACGCTTTTAAGCAAGTAAAAACTACAGTTTCAGCAAAAACAACTGAAATTCGTAAATCAATCACTGAAAATGCTAAGAAAAAGATTGAGGCGAGTAAGAATGTTGTCGATAAAGTACAAAATACAGAAAAATTTGAGTTTCACTCATCTTTAGCTCCCCTTCCAACAGAAAGAGAAGTTTATTCATCAGTTTTCCAAGAACAAATTGATAATACACCGCTTGTATCGAATTTGTCGAACACTAAAACTAGAATCGACAAAGCAAAAGAAAATTGGGAAATTATGAATGATCGAAACTTAAATATTAAAACAAGTACGATTCAAATTGATGACCAGCTCTATAATAAAATCGAGTCTAACCATCAACAAATTGTCAATTTAGAAGAAGAATGCACAATTTTGCGCGCAGATCTTCAAAACAAGTCTAAAACAAAAGTTTCTGATATGATTGAGAAAAAGAAGACGAAGGATGTTGCCCAGTTTGTCACAGAAGCTGAGTTTTCACAATGGGTATCGAATTTATCTCATAGTTTGAGTAATGCTCAAAATGACTTAAAGATATACATAAATAAGTGCGATATTTCGTTGAATGGCGTACAGGATAAGATTGACGTGCTTTCGAAGGAAATTCAAGATGTTTATGATCGAATTGTTGTGATAGACAAAACAATGAATGATTTCAATGACCATCTTACGTCTAAAGTTGACCAGAAGATAGAAAGACAAGAAAATGCTTCATCTGTTGATTTTAATGAAGTGAATAAAATTTTCCTTGATTTCAAGCAAGAACACATCAATGCCAGGAATCGAATCCGTAAACAGATTGAGGAAACGAAGCTGAAACTCAGCGAAGTTGAAGAAATTATTCTTCAAAAAGCTTATATTTAATTGTTATGTTATTGTAAATACTATGTTTTATGTTTATTATCCAATCCTCAAATATCTATATCCAAATATGTTATTAATCGAAAATATGAAATTATTATTATAAAGAATTAAGATATTCTCACTCTATTTAAGGTTGACTGTTATGTGCCGTATGAGTTTTGAAGTAAAAAAGCTAAAAATAAATTTTGGTATTAAGAACATTTAATTTTGCATCAAATTCTTTATATCTAAACTCTAATTTATTGTGATTTCTCGAAATCTTCCCAAGCTCTGTTAAAATCTTCTAATGAGTTATTTAACCATTGCTTAAAGTCACCGATAGCGTTAAGAGTGATATCTGTAATCTTTTCTCCTGGCTCTGCCTGAACTCTAAGTGCCATTTTTGTCTCTGCTGGGTGAGGAACTGTGTAACCACAGAAATTTACTTTCGGATTTGTAAGAATTGTTTGTCTAAGAGCATTGCCCATTGTGTATGTCTCGCCTGTAAAAAGCATAGAGCCCGAATATGGTGAAGAGCCTTCATCATATTGGATATTAAGCTCGAGTTTCTGCATAATAAGAATTTTTTTTTGAGTTGTCACATTTTCAGGACATAAGAATTTTTTTGTCTTTTTTGATATAGAATTTATAGTTGCAACATGATAAAACTCACTTTTTTCATAGCAATTATATCTCAATTCCAAATAATCAAAATATCAAAATTATAAAATTCATTTTCATCATCTCTATATATCAGCAAACCAACACAAACGAACAATAAAAGCATTTCAATAAATCAACTGGGTAAATTTCAAATATCAAAATTTGATTTTTCAAAAATCTGCATCAGATTTTCATTGGGGCAAGTGGGGTATTAAGTTATGTGTAAGATTTTTGAATTTTGGTGAAATTATATAATCTTTTATCTTTGCTTAGCGGAAGCGGCGGAGTTTGAAGATGTTGCGGATCTTCCAGTCGGCCCAGCGGGATGGGCGGATATGGCGGAAGCCAT
>MRSU01001888.1:0-16027 GCA_008369845.1 Trichomonas gallinae
TACTTAAGAAGGTGAATCTCTTTTTCTGGGATGAGACCAAACGATTCGTCATACAATCTGAATGCCGAGAAGAAGCCCTCATCCTTGAATGACATGCTTCTCGTGATGTTTTCTTCATCCTGATATTGGAGGTTGAATGCTGCGTTGCTTCCTGGCTTGATTGTTGTGGAGCTGACATCAATGATCTTAGCCGGTGGAAGAGGTGGATCTGGATCATCAGGATCATAGACACGGATTGGGACACGAGAAACATTGGATGATTTTTGATGGGTTGCATCAACAACGTGCATCTTGATTGTATACTTGCCCTTCTTAACTTTAGGAACTGTGTAGAAGAAGGCCCATGGATAAACTAGTCTGTTAGATGTGAAGTTGCCAATTACCCTGCCATCCATTTCTTCGAATGTTGCCCAGACGTTGACGATTTGTTTGTCATCTGGATCTGATGCTTCACCGTACAGAACGATTTCATCGTCAACTTTAACCCTTTCATCAGAAGTATAAGCGCTGTAGATTATTGGATTCGTTGGCATAACAAGGAAGAATTCAAATTCCTGTTTTTCAGATTCCAACTTTAACTCATCGACTACCCAAACTCTGAAAATGTGATTTTCTCCTGGTGTGACGAATGATGGGATATCGATCGCTGTTTGAAACTCTTGCTTTCCTTGTGGAGAAGTGTCGAACTGTGAGTATTTATTTATTTCTGCATCATCGAATTGGTAGAACAAATCTACATATTTTTCATCATCGACTTGGCCTGAGAGTCTGATTTTTCCTGTGGGTAAATATTGCTTTAAAGGTGTTCCATCCTCATATAACTCTAATATAGGGACATCAGAGCCTTCAATCCAAATAGTATTTTCAAGTTCTTCATAGTAGCCTTCTGAATCAGTTGCCTTAACGGAGTAGTGGAATGACTGCATATCACCGAAGGAGAGGTTGAATTCGAAGATTTGAGAGATATTATCTTTGCCATCGGTGGTGAAAGTTATTTTTTCTTGTCTGTCCCAATTGAAATTGAACTCAACATCAACAGTGTCGTCATCGTAATCGGAAACCTGGAGCTTTAATGTAAAGTTCTTCGGATATTGCTTTCTTTTTTCAGTCAAGTCGTGCAGGAAAGGCTTGTTTGTAAAGTGATCTGTTGCAGCAATATAAAATGCATAAGCTGCATAGCCTTGAGCAGGGACAGTACGATTCTGCCATGAGAATGCATAAGCAGAATCCATAGATGATGTTGTCGGCGCTGTCTCATTCTTCCAATATGGGTAGAATTTTGGATCTATTTGTTGGGAGTTTGGATAGTTGCCGAGAAACATTGTATCGACATCTGGTTTATCGGTTCCCTTGAGAATAAGCTGGTGGAATGCATTATTTGTTTGGCATAGGATAGCTCTATTGTGCTTGCTCAATGAAAGAGTAGCGTTATCATCATTTATGAAATTGACATCAGCAAAAACGCCAAGATCAAACGTTAATGGAGAATGTAAGAAATTGTATACGTGGAATTCAACATAATATGCTCCATTATTTCCTGGACTGAAAGATGATGAAACTGAGTAGGTATCCCAGTCGCCAATTTCTCTATTATATGTAAGGAATTCGATATCTTTAGGCGTTCCATTTCTATTGTAGGGGCGAAAAGCAACATAGTAGCCTTCGCTATTTGTTGTAATTGAGTGCTCTTCGTAACGGGAGTCAACATATTTGAAGTCAAATGCGGCTTTATTAGGATCTCTTGGTTCCACTCTTCTAATTTCGGCTGCGAATGACTGAGAAAAGAGTAGATTAAACATCATAAAAATGATTGTAAATTTTGAGAACTTAAAGTCTGAAAAGTGGCAGGCTTGTTCAAATTTTAAATCTAAATTATAGATTGATGCATGTTTTGTGGATGGATTCAAGTGAATTATTTTTTGAATTCTTTTCAATTAGTCGAGATTCAAATTCGATTCAAAAATTCAAATATAACTTTTTGGAATTGGTTATATCATTTGTCATTATGATGGGAGTCATTCTGTGATAAAATTTTCCATTATCATTTTCGATTTAAATTCGCTAAAATATATACATTTATATGGAGTTGCTTAGATCTACGATACAAAAAAAATAAAAAGTTGTTAAAATCAAACGAAAATAAAAAAACCTGTAATTCATTTACTCCATGTATTTTTAGTATAGATTTAATCAGCGACATATATTGCATAATTAATTGATATTGCATAAAAAAATAGATGATATTGATGATCATGATCAAAATGATGCATACAATGTTCTGATATGGAACGTGAAAAAATCAGGATAAACTTTTGATTATAAATTTATCGTTTGATTTTTAAATTGAGAGACTCAATATTACCGATTAATTTTGTCATCGATTGTAAATATTGCATTGGAAACTGTTTCATGGTTGATTTATATAATAAAAAAAATCAATGAATAGTGAAGAATTTGATGAAAATTCAGAGACCATTGAAGTCCTATGGCAATTTATCCAATTGAAATGTGACTGTGTCATCGATTGTAAATATTGCATTTGAAACTGTCAATGTAATGATTTGTATAATAAAAAAAACGAATGATTGAAATTTGGTTGGTTGCCGCATTTCACATGTCAATAAAATCACAAATCACCCAGCTATATGTCAAAGGATCTCATTATACCAATGAAATGCTTTAATATAAGGTTGGAACTGAAATTCCATCACCGAACAGACATTATTTACAAATTTAAATTCATATTTCGGTTATTTAGGTCATAAAGATAGTAAATTCGATGTAACCACAGGTATCTGTTCATAAAATAACAATTTGACATTTATAATTTACAGGTTAATTTTACTTGTCATAAATTATTTTACGTGACAAAAATTTTGACAAAAAAATGCTCTCTGTTTTTCTTCAGTTAACTTTATCAGCAAAGCCATTTAGCTTATATGATTTCGTTCCAGGTAACTGGACGCATATTCATAATAGGAAGTTATACAACGTATTAATTGATGTTGATGAAGATATTACTTCTCCAACAAATACTACGATTGTTTATTCAGGATTCTTTAATAAATCTAAAATAGTATTGTTCGTTAATTCTCCTACATCATTAACTGCCCAATATGGCCAAATCGAATTCAAAGTCAATCTAACACTTATTCATGATTGGGTTTCTCATGACGAAATAATCCTTCCAAATGGAAATCATCTCTCTATTGGTACTTTCTCTCCATTAAATTGTGAAATTGCCATAGCTGATAAAGAAAACAACGATTTCATAGTTTATGGATTCAGAAAAATAGAGAACCTTGAATACAAACCAAAAGATTTTCTTATTCCTACAGCTATTGCCATCGGCATTCTCGTAATTTGCAAATATGTACTCCACATTGAAATAGCTGGAATATTTTAATAAATCATAGAGCTAAATTAACTATTTCTTATATTTTAGTACTATATTATAAATGATTTTTATATCAAAATACAAATTCATTGTAAATTCTTTGTAAATCATGATTATAATTATATTGGATGATTGAAATCAAATATTGAGGTTTTGTTTTGGCATTAAAAACAAATAACATAATATATTTACTAAACATAAATCAAACGACAAAATCTTACAACATTATGACTTATCTTGAACAATAAATCCTACTACCGTCCAAATTCCGTATATTTCTTCAGCGTATGCTGTTGTACAAACTGTAATTCCAACAGAAACAGGCTTCTGTGAAATAATACTATCACATTTGTTCATAATCTTTGAAGCAATTTCGGCTGCGTTATTCTTATAATAAAAACTCGAGAAAATTTTCAGCGATGTTTTTTCAGGCAAATTTTCTTTGATCATTGATGCAACAGGCATAGTCCAATACTCATCTGGCATTTCTAATTCTCTCGTTTCCAATGTCGCTGCAATTGGACGGAGATAAACAACAAGAGAGTCATCAAAATCAGTCTTCCATTGTATGGTGAGAGTTTTCTTTAATTCATTTTCAAGCTTTCTTTCATCAATCTGCGGTGATTTAATTAGCACAGGTATTACACTTGGTGGTGATGTTACTTCAATATTCCACTGTGATGGATCCCAAATATCAGGCGTTGGTTCGTCAACCAAAGGATGAACAATTTTACGATAACCAACAAGTTCTTTAGGTTCAATATTTTCAATAATTATTCTTTTTTGCTGTATAATATCCCATTCTATTATTCTCTCTCCATATGTTATTACTTTGTTATTATACAAAAATGCTTCCAATCCATAACCGCAAAGCAAACAAACTAATAAAACTGATAAATCATCAATAGTACCTGTTCGCAATGATATAACACTGTGAATAGAAGGTATTTGATGATTTTGAACCTGCTTGCATGTTTTCGAATACTTGTATAATAGGTGTACAAATCTAAAAGCATGGAATGGCGTTGGTAAAGATCGTGATGAAATTTGACAAATTAAAGAATTATTTTCATTTCGATGATCAAAGCAACTTTCTAATTGCTTCATTGTTGCCATTTTGTTGCCTAGCTGCATTTTAATATCTATAAGTCCACATTCTTCATTCTCTGCATCATACAATATAACTTGTTCTCTAAGATATCCAGCCAATGCGAATCTCCAATCGAATTGACCGAATCCATATATATAAGTATTAATTTGATTTTCTGCGACGACGGAAATCGAAGCTTTTCCTAACTTCACTAAATCAACAATTGGTTGGTTTAGTGTCAATAAAAACGTGCATTCTAGTGGTGGATCGCATGATGCTTGTACTTTTTGCGAACGAAATCTTCTTCCTGCAATATTGATGTCTAATATGATATATTCATTTACAGGACATTCAATATAGTTAACAAAAGATGAAGTTTCTATTATTTCTACGAGAATTTGATTATTTTTCAATAATATACGTTGATATTCGTAATCTCCAATTTCAATGCTTTCGTTTGGTTCTGCATCTTCCTGTATCAATGGAAATGGATGTAAATATTTGATTTCTTCTGGTGATAACCTTCTAAAAATAGTATTTTCTTCTTCATCCATTTTTTATTTTAAACGGCAAATAATTTGTCGTGTAAAGTATTTATTTGACAAAAATGGTTTTAAAAATCACATATAAAGATAATGCAAACTAGGGCAGTGCAATGCATTCGTTATATGTTTTCGAGAAGTATATTTTAGTCAAAGGAGCCTGGCACAATATATATTCTTTCTTGTTCATTCCATGAAATAGGAAAATTGATATATAAATAGTTTACTTGTCAAGTAAATGGTTTTACATGTCGGATAAAAAATTGACATATAATGTCTTCATCATCTTCATCAAGTTCGAGACAAGTTTCTCCAAGCATTCATACACTTGTTCCAATGAACAGGAGAACAAAGAAACCAAAAATGTTTGGTTTTGACTCAACGCAAAGCTTGTTATTTACAGTATCCTGCTCTATTTTTATATTCGGCTTTTTGACTTATATCCAGGCTTCCAAACCATTTTATTGCATTGATGGACTTAATAAAATTTGCCGTAAATGCCCGGATTATGCAACTTGTTCATTAACAAAAGTTATTAAATGCAACAATAATACCGAAAAATATCACGAGTCATGTCTACATATGTCTAATGAGCAAGCAGATCAAAAATATCAAGATTTGATTTTTGAAATTGATCAATTAACATCTACAGAAGACTATACAACAAAAGACACTGATGCACTAAATTTACTTCAGTCGCGCAACAGATTTTATATCTTATCTAACAAAATTTACAGAACTCCAAAGTTCGGACTTTATCTCTCAACTATGGTGTTAGTAGTATCTACTTTATACGCTATTGTTATTTTCCTCCGCCTTGACTAATTTTCTCGAGATTTTTTTCTGCTGTATATTAAATAAACAATCATCCTCATTACCAATCATATAACTCTATCTAACAACATATATATGCATATAGACTATAAATTACAATAAATTTCTAAACAAATCAAAATTCATATTAAATAATTTTAACTTTAGTAAAATACTATATACATGTTTAGCTATCATATAGTCGAAATATTATGATTCTATTTTTGAATGAACAATGATAATAAAATATTTTTTCTAAATTATTATCAATAATAGTTTGTATACATTCCCGAGGAACTCTATGCGCGTGATTTTCTTTAAAATATGGAATAATATTTTTTGAATTTTCATATTAATCGATTTTTTCAAAATCGCATTTATAGATATAGATAGATAGGCTCCAAGTGAAAGAAAATTGAGGTTTTAAAATGAATTTTGTTATGAAAACAAAATTTGTCAAATCAATATTCCATGTAAGAAAATTTTTAATGAAAAATTTGTATGTATATCATCTAGAAATGCTATTAGTAAAGTGAAATTTGATTGACAACAATTTCTTCAAATGACCGAAAGTGTTCAGGACCTTTCTCTTGCAGAAGCCTTCGAAAAGAGACATAGTACGAGAAATTTTTCACAAGAGAAGTTCACAGAAGCACAACAGCAGTTTGTTAATGAATTAGTTACAAAGATTAATGAACATCATACATTATTTGGTGTTGAAAAGTTCGAAATCAAGCAAGCACCGAATGGTTATGGCAAGCTTGGCTTCATTGTTCATGAAAGTGGCTGGCTTTTCCCTAAGCTTCCTGTTGAAACAGATAATAACAAGCAAAGAAAGCTTTACATATCAGTCGGATACTTGTTACAGCGCTGTGTTATGGAAATGACGCAGAAAAACATTGCGACTTGCTGGATTGGTGGAACATACAACAGATCTAAGGCAGAAGAATTTTGCGGAGGCAATTGCTCTGTTCCTGCATGCATTGCTTTCGGTGGAGATGACAAAGATCGCTGGGTTGAGCACATCGTAAAGTTCTTCGGATCATTCAGAGGATCAAACAAGTACGAAGACAAGTTTTACGATCTTAAGAGTGCAAAGAAGATAACATTGGAAGATGTTGGCGAGAGAAGTGTAATTTGCATGGCTTTGAACAAGATTCCTTGTGCAATGAAGCCACATTCATACAGAATCGTCTTTGATGAGCCAAATATCCATGTATTCAATGAAGGATTCGATGCTGGACCATACAAGAATATCGGATGCTTCGATGT
The DNA here is from genome assembly GCA_008369845.1 of Trichomonas gallinae. Lineage (NCBI taxonomy): Eukaryota > Parabasalia > Trichomonadida > Trichomonadidae > Trichomonas > Trichomonas gallinae. The sequence continues at coordinate 7,115 of MRSU01001888.1, forward strand.
TGGAATTGTTATCGCAAACATCGAAATGTACATTGCTTCTACTGGAAAGGCATGCAGAATCCATTACGGTGAGCATCCAGACTGCCCACTTGGAGGCACATATGTCTGCACACTTACAAGTGTTGATTCATTGCCAGAAGATGCAAATACATGGGAAGATAGCATTGTAATATAAACTGTATATTCTGTGCTCAGATATTATAGCTCAAAATTCAAAAAAAAATTATATAATCTTATTGATCAAATAATGTTATTTGTATATTGAATATTATAATATTCCAAATGCATCATGTGGTATATGAATCAATAAGAAGAATAAAAAATCAACTTTTAAAAAATATAGATATATAACCGAGTTTTAACTTTCAGTATATTAGCAAAAAGTGAAATATCTTGTATAAATATTCACAATATGCAATATATTTGAAATATTAAAAAAATATTGAAAATCAAAAAGCTTTATAGGAAATGAAAAGCTTTGGATGGTATATACATAGAGTGTCTATTATTTTTAGAGAAGGAAATATTTTTTCAAATAATTCGGATATTTAATCTTTAAACTAATTTAGTTTATTTTAAACTATGATCAAGTTTAAGCTTGTTCGTCCTTCTTCTCAGCAAGGAGTGGCTGTTCCTTGGATGGATATGAGAAGAATGGAAGCTTGATGATAGCATTGTACATAAGGGTTGAAATGATAAGGAGGATAAAGCCGGCAAGTTCGAGCCAAGACCATGGTGCCCAAACTTCGCCGAAGCCCCAGTGAGCAGCATTAGCGATAAGCATTGTGATCCAGATGAGGAGTGTACGGGCAGCCTCAAGGATTGTACGGTTGATAGCAGAGGAGCCGGATGTAACAAGCATACCGAAAATGTTATAAAGCATAACAGCGACAATGAAAATAAGAGAAACAGTCATGACACTTGAGGAGTTGAATAACTGCTGGAAAGAGTCGAAGATGTTCTCAAGGGATTTGCCGAGTGGTGATGGATCGTTGCCACCGAATGGGACGATGTAAGCGAATGGGCAAGCAATGAGGATCATCATAACAAGGCCCCAGATGCCTTCCCAGCCGACAATTTCAAGAGCTGGCATGTTAATATCACGAAGGATGAATTCTTCTGTAACGATCTGAGCAGCCTGGACGAGCTGAGAAAGGATAACGAGGATGCAACCAAGAAGCTTCTGTCCAGCGTTGAATGTTGGAGCTGAGCTAGATTCAGCCTGTGGGATGAAAACGCCAGCAACGCCAATCATAACTAAAGCGATGATTGTTGTTGTGATGGCGAACCATTCGTAGCAGTGGATGTGCTTCTTGAGGAAAATGATAGAAAGAACGGCGGAGAAAATAACCATGGAGCCACGAAGCATTTGGAAGACAGAAACGTTAATATAGATAAGACCGAAGGTCATTAATGTAGAAGCAAACAAATCGAAAGCAGATGGGATAGAAGCCATAACTTTTTGGCGGAAAGTAGATTTTGGACGTGGGCCCTTATTTTCTGGATCCCAGCACTTGTTAATGAAGTATGCAAATGACATACCGAAGAACATTTGGATGGACTGCATGAAAGGTTTGTCGAAATTGTGCACCTGGCCCATATAACCTGGTGCTTCAAGACCAAGCATGACCTTCATACAGACTGATGTAGCTGTACCGAGGATCAGCATACCAAGAACAGCAACGCCGTGAGATCCCATTTTTGATATTTTTAAATTTTTTTTTACCCTTTGGTCCACGAAACCGCAGCTCTCAATTTTCTAAAAAGCGGTTTAGAGTTTGATTCATTTCTATTTTCTTTTTCTATTTTTAGACTATTTAGATATAAATACATCTATTTTTATGGTTAATTTTGATTTTTAGATTTTTTATAAATATTCGATTTCTTTTTCTATTTTTGGATTGTTTATTGATAAATATGGCTATTTTTATGGTTAATTTTGATTTTTAGATTTTTTATATTTTGATTTGATTTCTTTTCATATATTTGGGCATTTTACATATTAGTAGTTTGATTTATCGAGTTAAAATCGATTTTTGAGATTTTTTTGTTTTTATTTTAGATTTCTTTTTTGATATTTAGCTATATCTCGTTATAATAAATTTATATTTTAAATCAAATTGAATTTCCTTCGTTTCTTGTTTTATTTTTGATTCAAAAATAGCATTTTATTACTTGTCATTTGTAATATATGATATTCTATTCCTATATATGCTATACCATGAATTTTGGCTTGTGAAACTGAGATTTCACAGATAACTGTTTAAAATTTTTGGTAATAATAATTAACCATCCAAAGTTAATGTCATAATAATAAAATGGTACTAATAGAAAATAGGGTTCTTTGTTTAAAATGAACATTTGATGAAATATTTGCTTTTTTGAAATATATTGGATTTGAGGATTGTGACCAAAAGAAATAGAAAATTTTATAGAATTAAATCATATTTCTTTAATACCAGTGAAGTGATTTCACATATAATTTCAAGACATTTTTGGATTTTGATTCGTTCATGCTTTTTTGTTGTTCCTCAGGTGCAAATGATATATAATTCCTGATATAAAAACATTGATTTCATTTATGTCTCACAAACATTATCATATACAAAAAATATTAATATTTCATTTTCAAAATCACGTATCGAGGAGATTTAATGCGAAAAATATATCTATTAGTTATAAACATGTATTTTAATGTGGCTTCCAGTCGACATCTTCAAGGCCTTGGAATGTATTCTTAAGACCGCGTGGATTGGCCCAAGCAGAGTCAAGATATGATGTATCATCGTCGTTTTCGATTCTCTTGAGTTCTTCGGCCTTGCGGTGCATCTGAGACATCAAACGGATCTGAGCCTCTTTGTCCATTGTCATATCTCTTGGTGGCGGTCCGCTCTCTGGTCCTGTGAACTTGGCAATGAATGTTTGCCTCTCGTTCTTTCCTGTGAAATCATAAATATGCTTTCCACGCTGATATGACTTTCTTGTGACCCAGAACTGAACAAGCTTTGGATCTAATTCGTATTTCACTGGCTCACCTTCCATAATCTTGCGGACTGGTTCTGTTTTTGGTAAACCTTCTGGATAAACGATTGTAACGGCACCTGAGAGACGAGCGAGTTCCTCTGTAACGCCTTCAACTGTCAAAGCGACCTTCTTCTTAGCCAATTCTGGATCGATTGCAGCTTCTGCGTCAGCGATGGCTCTCTCAAGGATTTCCTTCTTCTCTGGTGGATTTGCTCTTTCATTGTTCTCACCCATTGGACCCAATTTGATTAAATCCTTTAACTTTGAAATGATTTCTCTGATTTTGAGGATTGCATTGTGAATTGCAACGCAGTCCTCGATAACTGGTGTCACCTCGGCATCAGTGGTTGTTGTATATAAAAAGTCTGTCTCTTTAGTTGTTGTAAGATGGAAATTCACCATTTTCTGTCCAAAATTTAAACGTTAGTTTTTAAATGGTCGGCTATTTTATAGTATTGACTTGCAATATTCTAGATATAGATTCATCTATCATAGTATTTTATATTTTACTTAACAATATTTTTCAATCTTGTTTCTTTCATGTTTTATTCTTCATTTTATTTTTTCACCATCACCAAAAGTTCTTCATATTTCATGATATCTTCGACTTTATCTAGTTTGTCTTTTACCTATAAATATATGACTAGTATATATAATAATTATACCCGATTTTATCCGTGAAATCATATATTTTAGCTGATTTATAAGCGCTTAATTTAAATTAAATTTGATATATTATCGCATTATAATTGTGATAACAACTTGGTAAATTTACCGATTTCGCATATAATCATTTGTATTAAATATCTCTATAACCCAATGATATTATGGTCAAAGTTTAGTGATTCAAAAATGATTTTAAAGTCATTGTTCACATCTTTTTGTTGCAGTAGATTCTAGTTTAAAAAGATTTGATTTTGAAATTGATTTCAAAGTATTATATTCAATGAAAGCATCTGTTTCATTATCATATCCATATTTGCATCTTAGAGTTAACTTAATATTATATATTTGCATCTTAGAGTTAACTTAATATTATAAAAGATGTATCAATATAAATGAATGAGTAGTTTGGATTTAAATCACATATAAATAATTTATTCATTAAGAACAGAACTGACAGCGCGTCTTTCGAGCAGCTGGAACTCAGAGATGTTATAGATGTCGGTGAGTGGGAAGAATGAGATTCCTGATGTCTTGTCTACGTGTATGCATATATCTGACTCACTGATTCCGATGACGAGACCAATTCCATTTGGTGTCTTCACGACATCATCAGGGAGGAATCTCAATCCAACGAAATCCTTCGTGGAGACAGATACAAACAATCCATTGCCAACCTTTGAGTAATACATCCTCTTAGCTGGAAGATCAGCCCTGAAAACAATCTCAGGATTCTTGACAGCATCAAGCGTCAAAAGTTTTTCATCACTTTCGTCACCTTTCGGCATCATAGACTTCACTTTGCATTTGTCGCCGACTTTTCCCAATATTGTCACCTTCTCGCCGTTCTCCAGTATAACGACATCGCCAGGAATGACGCCGCTCAAGCAGGATGTGCTTATATCCATGTCATTTTTAATGACACTTTTATCTGATATTCTTCTGATTAATCCCAAGAATGGCTGCTGTGTCGATGCCACACCAGCTCCAAGAGCCAAAGCGTCATCAGGGAGAAGGTACCATTTAGTATCTTTCTTGCCGATGAGTGTTGCTGGCCCTTTTCTCGTCATTACTCTATCGCGAGGCTTGTATTCATCATCTGGAAGGCAGCTGACTTCGACTTCAACGAGAGAACCAGATAATGTTGTGAATGTTTGTGTTACTTTTTCTGTTGTTTCCCTTCTGACAACCATCAACTCATTTGGAAATGCCAGAGAGATCTTCTTGTCTATTGGATCTTCAACGATGACATTGACTCCGAAGCTTCCCTTGATTGTGCAGAAGTCAGAATTCATCAGTGCCAAGTCGCCGATTTTAAGATTAAATTCTTCTAATATTTCGCATGGTTTTGTTTCTACTGGTGTATCAATATCGTTTATCTTTATATATGTTATTTCCCTGTTCTTCGGCTTAACAACCTTGAGGAAAGTGTGGATGGACTTTACATCAGTCTCAGAGAATGTTACGCAGCCATTATCTTCCTTGTATTTCAGCCAAATTGCGCCGCCGAAAACTCCGATGACTTCTGCGCTGTCATTGAATATGTCTGTGACTATATCACCTGGATAGAGGCCAAAAGCACGAACAACTGATGGCGTGGTGTCAACGTGTGCGTGAATGCCACTTTTTGTAATCATCTGTTGCATTTGTGTGTTTTTGCGTGAAATTAAGCGGACATTATTATATAACTCTGTGAGAGACTTAACAATATATAAAACATTCTTGTCTTCCTCTTCACTTCTAAATATTACTCCATTTGAATATGATCCGACAACGCTCATTGTCTTTCCATCCATGGTGACTACGTCGCCTGGGAGGAATCCTGACCAAATAACTCCGCGATCTGAAGTATCCACAGAAACTGGCTGATCTGATGCAGTCATCTCGAATAATTGAGGTGAAAACTTCTTTCTGCGCATTCTCATTGTTTGCTCAAGCTTGAAATATTCACGGCCAGGATGAACTGGGAATGATTCTAAGCCTTCTGCGATAATAATATGTGAACAGCCAGCGCAAGCCCACATAATCTTGTGGCCTTCTGCTGCTGTAGCTCTAGATGGTGTGGTGACCTTTTCTATCGATGTGTTGCAGAGCCTGTAAGCGTCTCCGTCTCCGCAAGTGTATAATTCGTATTTTTCTGTGATATAAGCAACAAAAGTATCTCCAATGGTTGCCATGAGCACAGGATGCTCATCCATTGATGCTAAATGGACGAATGTGTTTGATTTCTTGACATTTGGAATTCCAAGTTCTCCAAAATTGCTTGTTCCAGCAACATACACACGTCCATGAACATCTATAGCGATGGATAGTAAATTATATGCGAAAATTCGCTTAATTGTCAATCCATTTGCGATATTAACTTTCTGAAGCACGAGTGAGGACCATTTCTTGCCCATTCCGCATGATTTCGAGTGTCCCATGACCCAGAGATTGCCTGTTGTCGAAAGTCCGAAGATTTGATTCTTTCCTGCAGCAGCATCACACAAAATATCAGGGCATTGGCATGGTTTCGCGATCCTCGACTTCTTGTACCAGACGTAGAGTTTGCCTTCGGTGCTTATTCCAAGAATATTGTCGACACCGCAGATAACGTAAACAATACTGATTGATTTTAAGCTTTCTGGTATCAATTCGATTGGATCTGGACCCCATTCGGAGCCGCAGACAAAAACTGTCTTGTTTTCTGTTAATATTGCTGTGATTTTATCTCCGCATGAAACCCAAATTGGTTTTAACTCGGAAAGAGGCAATGAAAGCGTTGGCTCCAAGCATGCTCCGATGCCTGGACCAAGTTGATTTTCGTTGTTTTCGCCTGAAACGTAAATTTGATGATCTTTTGTTAAAAAAACGTTGTGCTTCCATCCACAAGCAAACATATGGATTGGGGGCAATTCTGTTGCTATTCTACTGAGAAGATTTGTATTTGCACGGCGCCCAAGTCGACCTTCTCCAGCATATCCAGCACTGGAGATGACTTGATGCATTTTTGAATTTTTGAACATAAATATATTATTTTTATGCAAATATGAAAGAAATCATCAACGCAATTTTCGAAAATCTCTCACTTTTTGATAATCAAAATTTTATTTCATCGACAATTTCATAAATTCTTTCAAAATTATAATTAAAATATTGATTATATTAATAAAATAATGTCAAAAATCGATTTTAATTTTACAGAACTTTGTCAAGTAAAATTTATTTTGTCACATAAAACAAATTATGTCATGTAAAATATATATTGTCGGTATTTAAAATATGTCACGTAAAATTTATTTTGCCACATAAAATAAATTATAACAAAGAAAAAAAGGGTCTGTAAAAATATAAATGGGAATTTTAAGATTAAATGGAAAATGAGAAAAAATGAATGGGAATTAGTTATATTAGCCATTTGTTGAAGCGATTTTCAAGGTTATAAATTATAAAAATGTTTTTATTCCTTACTTTCGTATCATGTGATACATATGCAATTCTTTTTGCAGGTTCCAAAGATTGGAACAACTATCGCCATCAAGCTGATGTCTTTTATATGTACAAAATATTAAAAGATCACGGATTTGATGATAATCATATCTCAATGTGGGCTTATAACGACATTGTTAATAACCCATTAAATCCATATAAAGGCCAAATATTCCACACACTCAACAATACAAACATTTATCCAGGAGAAGACAAAATAGATTTTAAAGGTGAAGATTTAACAGGACCTAAATTCGTCAGATACCTCAAAGAGCTAAATACAACAGAGAAAGATGATCTTTACATATACTACAACGATCATGGAGCTCCAAATGTTTTATCAACACCTGCAGGAACTCCAATGTCGACATATCAAATTGGAAACACGATCCTCTTGTTGAAGAAGATGAAAAAGTTCAAGCGTTTGTTCTTTATCGTTGAAGCTTGTTTTTCAGGTTGTTTGAAAGATACTGTTTACCCAGAAAACATTGCAATCATTACAGCATCCATGTGCAGCGAATCTAGTTATTCAGCGATTGGCAGCAAATGGTTTAATGGTAATTATATGTCTAATGAATTTTCTTCTTACGTTTTCTTGGAAATGGAAGAAAATCCAGACCACACAGTTCAATCATTGTTCGAGGCAGTCAAAGCACAGATGCATCTTTCAACTCCAACAATTTTGGGAGATATGAGAGACATGAAGATATCAGAAATTATTGGTAAAGGACCAAAGCCAGCCTTCAAGAAGCGATTATTGAGGGAAATCAAGGAAGATGAAGCAATTGTTCAAGCAGTTATCAGAGCTCCACGTGAAATTCGCGAAGAATACAACAAATTCGAGTTGAATCAGAAACATCTTACTACAAAGCTCGCTAAAACCATAAAGACAATCGTCAATAAAGTTGCCGGTAGCAATTCAAATTATTTCATGAATCAGATTGAAGAAGGCGATGTTCAGAAGTGCTATGAGCCAGTACTCGATATCTTCTTCACCAAGTTCGGAGAATTCAATCCTGATGATGGAGCATTGTTTATGCCTCTCAAAGCGCTCTGTGGAAAGTTCGACTCCAAGACAATCATTGATGCTATCGATACTACTCTCTAGAATTTATCTTATATTTGATTTTTTGAACATAAAATCTTGTTATTTTGATTAAATATCACAAAAATTTACAGAAACAATAGGAAATACGTCAATTACTATACTATTCATGGCCTTATATAAGAATATTTTATACCAAATACCTTTAAATTCGAAATTTCAAGAAAACAATAGAATAATTTGAACAAGATGAAGTAATTAAGATCAGTGATATCAGTTCAATCAATAAAACCAAAGATATCTATAATGATATTTTTAATATTAATCAAAAATGGGATTAAAAAATAAAGATTCTATATTAATTTTTCAATTTTTTTCCTTTTAATTTGAAAAAATGTATATTTCTGCAAGCTCAAGAGCGGGAACACAATACTTTCAGATTAGATATCACATATAATACCTCCTATCTAACTAAATACTCAAAGTTTGTCTCAATCAATCAACAAATGAAATATGAAATATGGTAAATATGAAAAATACTCAGTTACACTCATAATATCGAATTAGGATATTCACAACCAAATGATCTGTTAATGAGATCGTATTCGATTATATAAGAATAAGAAAAAGAGTAGAAAATTTTGTAGGGATAGAGATGATTTACTTAAACCATCCGATAGCCCGATGCTTACCAGAAGTCGCAACCAAAGGAA
>MRSU01001890.1:0-16435 GCA_008369845.1 Trichomonas gallinae
CTTTCCTAGCTCAACAGGATAGAGCTTTGGACTTTTAATCCAAGGGTTTGGGGTTCGAGTCCCCAGGATAGCGTTTTTTTCCTTTTCCAATCATTATTTTTAAAAAGTATCACGTAAATCTTTCAAATATAAAATTTAATGTCAAAAATTATGCAAAAGTGACACATTTTTGAATAGTTTACATCGTAAAGTTCAATTTTCAATCATTACTCTTGTTTCACTAATTTGCAACTCTCATTAAGGATGTCGATAAGTTGAGTGGGTTACCTTGCGACATCCTTACACTGATATTTTTAAAGCCATATCAACAGGCTTCGGATATCACTTTTTTTTTCAAAGATTATTATTTTTACTTTTTCTTCAATCTTTCTATTCAAAATGATATCCTATTTTTCTAGATATTCAAATTGAAAAATGATTCTATTTTGTTTGAATTATTGTGATATTTAAACAAAGTTTTAGAATCACAACATTTCCCTAACTATAATTAATTTCTCAGTATATAGAACGTAATATACAATGAAAAGCACTAATTTTTATTTCTGTTATTTTTCAAAAAAATTAAGACTTTCTTGATTAACGGATATCTATTTTGTGATATTTATAGACTTAAGTAATTCGTAATGAAAAGTTGTTGGATTTTAACTTCGAATTTAATTTAAATATTTTGGAAATAGAGATGAATTAATTAAAATTTGCGATTTTTCGTACCAATGTGAGTGATATAATGCATGTGTGCGTTAGTTAAAGGATGATTTTGCTTTGAAATTATGTCCAAATTTCAAAGATATAATTTGGTGTAAAATCTTGTAGTGACCAACACATATTGATGATTATTAATCGATATGATAACGTAAAATTGTTGCTTGTTTGGTTGTAAAAAATTATCGAACTGGCATAACTTTCGCGATTATCAATGTTGCTTCACCATTGTAACAATCATCTTCTTCCTCTTCGTTTTTCGAAGGATCTTCAATGGCCGTGTCAGCTTGAAGTTCGAATTCATCATCTCGACGAATTCTGAAGCAGCAGTGGCATCTACCACAACCACATAGGAGGTAATAAAGCAATCCAACAAGAAAAATTGCAAAACAAAAGATTAAAAATATGAAACCTTTGTTTTTCTTTGGAATATGCTTAATCACGCTCTTGTAATGTGGTATAACACTTGAGTTCTTCCATTTATCAGTATTAATTTGCACCAATTCTTTGATGGAAGAAAAAAACATAAACAATAAACAGAAGAACATCAATAAAAATGATTTTTTAATGAATGAACCAGTTTTATTTTTGTTTATTCCTGATTGTTTTATTATCATATTTTTTATTTGTTTTAGATTTTATTGATGTTTAAACCAAAAGTTCCATTCGATCCGTTCTACATCATTCTACAAATATTGGCAATGCAATGCTCGTTCTATTGCGCATATACTTTTTTCTTGTTACTGTTTGATTATTTATTTGATCTTCCTTTTAATGACTCGCAGATACATAATTGCTTGCAAATTACATTTAAATACAAGTATGGGTTGATAACATCAACATCTTATATCTTGGCTTTCGTTCTACTCGGAATTGCTTTTTCATTTATCGTCGGAAAATCAAGAAATGCACTCGATTTTATATCCACAACATTTATAATACATCTTATTTTCATTTCTATTCATACAAAATTCCCAACAAGCATATCTTGGTGGATGTTTTCGATTTTTTTGATAATTGCATCGACAATCATTGCCATTTCTATATCACTGAGCTATGAAATGCAATACATTAATGTAGATTCCGCATTTATAGGCTCAGGCGTTTAAATTTTTCGACTAATTATATAAGTGATCATTCAGCTCTTTTACACTACTCATTCACTTATTATTACATGAGAAAGTTAATACACTGTTGCATATTCTACAATTTATTTATATCAAACATTCATCACCTAATATTTTAGGCAATTTAACAAGCTTCATTGATTATCAGAATGTTTAAAATCAAATCAAATATTTGCATTCATGAATACAGTTGTTAACTAGCTACATTGATAATTTGCAATTTGATCATATAAAAATATCTAAATATAGACATATTGTTGTCTAATTTCTGCACTGAAAGTTTTCTCTAAATATTATTGCAACCTCTCTGCCATTTGCTCTCTTTATTAAAAACAAAAATTAAATTTATTAATTCTTGCATTTGTTCATGGTCATAAATCAAATAATAAAATAATATACCAGTAGACTTCCGAAACATATTTACAATTTCGTGGCAAAACAAAGTTTTAAAGCCACTTAATTCGATTGTGTTTGTTTATGCACTCGGTACAAATGAATACAGCAAAGAGTCACCATTGACAGGATCCTTACTTCTCACCTTCTTCAATCATAAAAACAGACATTTCAGCTTACCCATTTGATGACCTTTCACATTTTTCGTAATATCAACGAATTTGATCAAACGAAACCAGCTTTTATTGCTACCTACAGAGGCAACTCCAGTGGCAATTATTTCAATGACGGAATCAATTTGCCCGAAACTGGTGGTTATCACCGAATCTATATATTGATTCGAAACAACACCGAAGCAGCACGAGAATCATTTGAAATACTTATCAACGAAGCTCCACGAATTCGAACTGATGTTGAACTAAAACGTCAGTTCCATGTTGGGGGAGAAGTTTCATTCTATGTTGATGTTTTACGACGACACATTCGTCCGCTTAACTGGAATGACAGAATTTGCTTCATATTTTCATATTCTTGCTATATGCAATAGCTCTATTAAGAGAATTCTAATTCATTTCACAATTCCCAATGATCCTACAGATTCATAAAATAATATTACAATAATTGCAGTTGATTCATATTATTTGGTTTCAATACAAGAATTGAAAGTGAAAAGCAAGTTGAAAGCATTTTATAAGGAAAAAGATGTTATTAATGTTCTTGGCCGGGTCAGAGACATGGATGGAAGTGGTGATGTTTATATATTCATCAATCAACAGTGCATCAAAGATACAAGCTGGATCGACGTCACATACAGTGTACACGTCATACCTAGCTATGACACAGTCAACACTCTTCGTCTTTACTGCATCAACAACAAGCAGAGCATCTCAAACACATTTGTTCATATATTCTGAGTCATCCCAGAGAACTTTGGCTATGTTATTCATATGAATGCGATGAATGGAAAGTTTCATTTATGAACTGATTGAATTCATGTGTTGAAGTTAACATAAATTTCAATTCAAATCCACAAGGCAACATTTTTTTGACTCCACTTTTTATATAACATAACATTAAAATAAGCGTAAAGGATCATTAAAAAAAATACTTATTCATGACATTAAGCATGATTCCAACTATTTCAGTTGACATTTCCATCATTTTTCATAATGTAATAACTATAGTTCTATACTTTTAATGATATCTTTAATTTAACTATAGTGAAATTTGAAAGATTTATATTTATTTATATACAAAGATTAGATTTCCATTGCATCTTCATCGTCGAATGGTCCACCACAAAAGAATCTCTTCACTTGTTTTCTGTATATGATACAAACAACAATTACGATGATCAAAGCAATGCACAATGGAATTGATACTCCGAGAATGACACCTAGATGCGACTTAGAGTAGTCTCCTAGGATCAAAATTTCGGGATTCATGTTTGTCGAAACGATGCTGTTGATGAAATTCTCCTGGTCGAAGAAGTCGTATATCATTCCAATTCTATATGAGTTGATGTTTATTGGTCTGCCAACTGAAATCTGCACAATTGGTTTGTTGAAGTCATTAGAACTCTGCCCGTAGACATCAAAATATGCAGTATTCACATTTTTCATACCTTCAGCGACTACTGCTGCAGAAATTCCATTGTATGGATAAGCGTGGAACATGCAGAATCTACCAAAATCACCCATTGTACCGTTTCCAGGCGGAATTGAAGAAGCGAGTGTATAAGAGTTCATTCCAAGAGCAGTACCCTGGTAGTCACAATATGGATGATGAGTCGTGTCGAAAACAGTTACTCTAAGCAAGGGATAATTTACCGAACTAATTGTAATCGTTGCATCTTCTAATAATCTTATAACTCTTCCTCCAGTGAATGAAGTGAATAATTGCTTTGTTTTTGTTTGGTTTGTAATTGATCCTTTGAAATTTGATCTCAAAGTTTGTGAAAATACAATAAAAGTGTTCTTGTGCACATTAAACTTTCTATCTGTAGGACTGATTTCAAGATCATATGTGCCTGGAATCAAATCTGTCTTAATATAAAGATTAATCATTGATTTTTCAACATCACCAACGTTTGAATTGTAAAATATGGGCAATTCATCATTTATATGGTATGGACCATATGATAAACGTATTCCTAAATTACAGGAGTAAACCATGATATAATTTATTCCAAAATCTAATTTTGAATCTGTGGATGTTTGTAGAACTACTTTTATTTGATGGTTTGATGGGGTAATAGGGTAATTATTTTGGATATCAGTATAATTTCCTTCTCCATTGTTATACTTTGCGATTTCATTTATTGATTGACTTGACAAATGCGGCATATAAGATATATCTAGTGCTGATAGCATGTAAATGCAGTATTTTGTATTGTCTTCTAATTTATTTGAAAGATTTTTATATATTGGTGTTGGATTGTAATTTAATATAAAATGAACTCTTTGACATTCTGATTTTGACGATTTTACAATGTGAAACATCAGTTTCGTTGAGGAAGATTTTGATTTAATGGTAATTGATTGAATATTCTTGTAAATTGTTAATAATTTTGTATCACTATCCTTGATAAAATAGTCTGGGTTGTAATTAACGAGATAAATATCATTTTCTGAATCGGATGATTCGATGTTTATGGTAGTCATTGAAGATTGAGCAACATAGACCTCATTGTATCCAATATGAGCATCAAATGTTGTGCTTTTTAGTAAATATATTAACGAAAAAATCATTTTTCGCTAAACAAAAAAAAATAAGTGAAATCAAATTTCTCATAGAATTCGTTTTTCAATTAGAAATTTAGTATGTGGAAGCACATATATTCATTATTTATTGACTATTTTCTCCAAAATTTTGTTTACATTTCCGGAATATAAAAGTGATAATAAGGTTAAATATCACTATGTTTATATAAAGTTCAGCGATGTTTATGGTTTATTAATCATTTTGAATAGCTAAATGCTTATTTCTTTTAAAAACTTGTCAATTTTGAAATCTGTTTTGCTTATTGACTTGGTTATTGGGTGATTCAAGTTCACGGCTTCTTATAAATATATGAAAATTTGAGTTAAAAATAGATCAATTTTCCAGCACCAGCGATTGCAGTTATAAGTAACAAATGGAACTGGTTTAAAGTGAATTATAGATCGATCTTTGGGTGATGAAAGCATCATTTTTTCGATATTATAACGATTATCATTTGGTTTATTTTGTATTTCTACGTATTCTAGTGCTTCATTGCGCGCAAATTGATATGATCCAATATATTTGACATTAGGAGGAAATCGAATATATTTTATCATTGTACTTCGACCAAATGCAGCTATGCTTGTTTCTTCGACAAAATCAGGAACAACAACATATTCTTCACCATGGTTACCTGGCCAATGATATAATTTCCTTTTATCTTTGGTGTAAACAATTCCGTCAATATCGCAGTAATATTTGTTATCAGGGTGGACGTAAATTCTTACAAAAGGGACACCTTCGTCGAAGCTTTGTCCAGCTGAAAGCATAGTTACTGATTTAGGAACTATAAAATAGGAAACATTTGTATTGCGAAAAATAAAATCTTCCATAGATATTAAATTATCATCAAATGAAACGTTATTTAGATTGGGTAACATCTTAAAGCATTCACTTCCAGCTACAGAAAAGCCAAATATCGATAATTTGACCGCATCAAAGTACGAATCAAGACCTGTGAACTTGCCTGTTCCTCGTACAATATATGAGTGTGGTTCACTAGTTGACTCAATCCTATCGACAGGCATTTTTTAGCTTCACGTAGATGCTTAGCAAAACATTGTTGTAGAAAAAAATTAATAATAATTAGGGGCTGTTATTTTAAGTAAGGGTTTTCAAATTAAAAGGGGCCTATATTTTAATTCAGGGGACAAAATTATAAAAATTAAATTTAATTTAGTCATGTAAACTAAAATTAAAAGGAAGTTTGTCGTGTAAAGTAAACATTTTAAATGATTTTCATATTTGCTTCTCTTTTCATAAACAAGCTATGCTACAGAGAAGAAGGCGAATTTCCAGAATGCCCAGAAGGCTACACCAAACTCACATCAATAAATGAAATTAACAATTATGCGAACGATTCAATTCAATTAGAATTATACAATGATATGAAGACAACGGCAGAAATTACAGAATTAAACGAAAGTATACAGAATTTAGAAATCGTGGGCCACCACTCTTTTATCCAAATCGACGTTACAAATCATCACACTTTCGAGAGATTCGCAATTACAAATACAACATTTCTTTTCAAGTCTAAAACATTCAATGAGCCAATAACAATCAAATTATTCTCCGCATTTAACTGCGATTACGAACTTAGCGATTATACTTTAAATGTTGAGAAATACATTGGTGATTTGGAAGGAATTGCTGCATTCAAAGATGTGAAAGTTAGTGATGAGCTCCACATTGATGTAACCATTCCATATGCAACAAAAGTTGAATTAACAAATAAAGACTGCAAAACGCATATTTCCGGCTTTAGACAGAATGCAAAAGTTACAGCTGAGTCTAATCAAGTTGTTATAGACTTCGGACAAAATGTTGTGACTAGAATTATTAATTGGAATTCAGAAGTTCACATTCAACACGAAGAAACCGACGCAGTTCTTACTTATAAGCAAGAAAATGAAGATACTGCAGAGAAAGTATACATTCACCTTGGACAAAAAGCAAAATTTAATATTGAAACTGCTAGCGTTCAATTAAACAAGTATTCTACAGTTATTGTTGATGGTGATGCTGAAATGCAGATCCATTCCGACAAGAAACAAGTTAATCTTGAAATTCACAAAGATTTAACAATAAGAGGTCCATGTTCTCAGTTCGAAATAGTTTTAATCAGTGGAGGTTCAATAGCCTTTGCAATTGAACAAGATAAAGAATCAGAACAAAATGAGCAAATCAATGAAATTGAATATTTACAAATAACTGGCTCAGGATACATTACATCAAACACTGGACTCGATTTATGTGTCAATGTTTTCGTTATCGTTGACTGTGACCAAACGAAACCAGTCACTTCTGAATATATTTCTGTAATTGGATATCCAGATTTTCTCATTGAAGATTCTAACATACACATTGGCAAAATGGCACTCAGCAATGCACAGAAATTCACATTTAAGACATCTTTAACTAAAAAAGATGGATTGATTATTGATAATCCATCATCTTACGCTAATTTGTTGACAGTTTATCTCGACTACGATGGAAAATCACCAAAAGACATCGAAAACTTGATAAATGAAACATTTTATTTGATCACGATGCCAAATCATTTTATTCCACAGCAAACATTCCTTGTTTCTGGTCTGACAGCTGAGAGCATTGGATATCCTTCGATTTTCAGTCCAGTTGTTGATAATGGCGAAGTTGGAAAATTTGGTTTCAAAATTAAAGCAAATCCAGATTTTGTTTACGTAAAAGCATGCATTCCAGCAGAAAATGATGCTTGCAGCTATGGAACAACAATTTCTGATGTTTCTGAACTTCAAAAATTAATTTCAGCTGAAACAAAAGTTATTGATCTTCAAATATCTAAATCTCTTCCTATTCATATTGGATTCTTATCCCATCACATTGATTTCAGAATATTTTCAGAATTAAAAGATCGTCCAGAAATTGATTTGACGATTTCGCAGAATTTCATCGAATTTACAGATAAACTCACTCTCAAGAATGTGAAACTTAACTTGAAATTAGAAGAGAACCCTCTTGAGCTTCACATTCCGAAAATTGTTTTCGAAGATAAGCCAATTGTTGATTTAGGCAGTGCAACAATTTGTGATAAAACAATTATCCAATATCCCATTGAGTATTATCCATTAAGCTTCAATCATAACAAAATTAGATTATCTATGAATTCTGATGCAACAATTCAAATTACAGCTCAAGGATGGAACTTTGTACAGGCACGGAAGCAAATTCAATTCGATGTTCCACTCGAAATTCATTGCTATAATTTATTGAATTTAACAATCGATGCAGATGATGGATCTGTCATCACAAGACCACTCGGATTATATGGTGATGACGTTTCAGTCCAAATTAAAGTTCGTGGAAATCATCCACCGTCAGCAGTTGTTAAATCTTTCGTTTCTCACTGCTTAATTCTTGATGATGTTGATTATTTACCAATACATTTGGAAGCAGACCTCAACAATGTTGTCTATGATGGTTTATACACTGCTCGCTTTATTGAACAAGATTTGGATGATAGTCATATTGTAATTGGCACGAAATCTACATCTACTGCTGAAATTGAGGTCTTAAACATGGACGATAAGTCATCTATAACATGTTATCCGATTTATACATTAACTATTAATTCACTTTTGCTTCATGATGATTCTGATGCTACATTTACAAATGTTGTTATGCCAGAAGATGATATATTACTTACTAAAACAGCCAAAATCACTCTTGTCGATACAAATCCATCAGCAGCAACATTTAAGATTATGGCTGATTTAAACAACACTGAACATATCTTTTTGGATGCATCACATAATATAATCAAGCCAAAGGATATCATAATATATGCACATCTAGAACAATCTGATTTAGAAAAATTACCTTTAGTCCTTAAATTAATGAGAGGTGCTAAATTCATGCATAGCGTTAAACAACAAATTACAACCTCAGTTCCACACTTTTCGACTAGAACTTCTTTTTATGAAGAAAATGATATAATTTTAGCTAAAATCGATGGAGCACCTATTCCTTCTCCAGCAGCAACAGAAATTCCAACACCACCTCCATCAGAATCAACTCCTCAACCAACACCAACTATAAACACAACAACTCCTGATCAAAGCAAAATATCGGAGCTTCTCAAGGGAAGAAAGGCTATAATTGTCCTTGGAGTACTTGTTCTTCTTTGTTTGGTTCTTATCATTATCATTGTTTGGTGCAAGAAATTTAAGAAGCCTTCTAAGAACTTCGATGACAAAGTTGATGCATCTATGCTTGTTGATGATGTACACATTGATGGCGGCGAAGATTTTGATGTTTTGAATCTCTAAAATAAAAATTATTTTTCTTTAACACATGATCCTAGTTCTATATCATATTCTTGAAAATCATTTTGTTAAATCCAAATTTGATATTGAATTTTATAATGGAAATCATCATGTTTTCCATATGGTGATCATAATAATAATTGAAGTTTATAAATATATGATGCATGAATTTCATTAGAAGCAAAATATTTTGTTGAGAAAAATAAATTTACAAATATAACAATATTATCATATGAAACAGTATATATTCGACTTACTTATTGCTAGTAAGTAAGAAATAGCCGTAAAATTAGATTTGTGAAATGAAAACTATAAATTTGGAAAAAATAATATTAAACAATGCAGTTATTGTTTTGGTATTTCTTCTTTGTTTGATTTTTGTTCTTCAGTAGCGGGTTGCTGAGCCTTTTCTGATTCTTCTTCAGAATCTGATCTCAGTAATGCATCAAGGGCTGCTCTGTCATAATCTGCTGATCCATCAGAAATATCAACATTCTGGAATTCCAATTTGTCTGCTTGAAGAAGTGGATTATTAGCTAATTTATCTGCAGCTTCCTTTGCCATTTGTGCTACAACGACATTTTCGAAATTTGAAACAGGATCATAAGTCTCTTTACTGCATAAGCATCCCATCTATACAGGAAAAAAATTGCCAAATGTCAAAATTCACTTCGATATTTGTAAAGTGTCAAAATTTGTTACGAATTATGTAAAGTGTCAAAATAGTTTTCTAAAATGTCAAAAAATTGAGCATTGAAATCTAAACCAATCAAATGAGAAATCCGGAGTATATTAGTATACGTGATTTTAAGCATAACAAAAATTTGAAAAATTGCTGCCACCAGCCACTAAAAAGTGACGTTCGTGCCACTGGTCCGACCATTTATATACTTACGTGATTTAAATTATCCAAGTAACCTCTTTTTTTCTATAGTTTACAAAAAAATCCAAATTTTTATTACAAATTATCGAAAAAAATCAATGAATGTCAAACCACTAATTACACAAAAAGTAACATAATTTATTCGAATAATGATATATAATTAAACTCATCTTCGAAAAAATAATCAGTTTGAAATTCGAATTGTTGCTGATTATTTGAATCTGTTTCTGGTGAAGATTGGATAAATTTGCTTAATTCTTCTGTAGATTTGTTATCATCTTTGTTTCTTTTGAATTTTTTCAAATCTAATACGATAACATTTTCTTTTGTTGCATTTCTTCGCAAAAGTTTCTTGTACTGTGATTTAATTGCATTCTCTGTTATGTTATCAAATAATTTAGATATTGCACGCCATGAATTGCCCAATTCTTCGACCTTGGACAAAAGTAAGTAATTTTCTTCAGAAGTGAATTCAGAAGTATTCAATCCTTCTCTAATATAGTTGTTCCATCGATCTCTGCATTGTCGATTATTTTTATTTCCCATTAATGCGGCGACATGATACCAATTTATCTTTATCGAATTATTGCTGAAGAATTCGACAATAGATTTCAGTCTCATGTCCTCTTCATTTGTGAACATCGCGCGATGCATGGGTTTGTTTATTCAATTGTCTCTTTATTCAATATGAATCGTCTCACAAAATTTTTGTGAAGATTATCGCGGGTTCTTTTGAAAATTCCCGATCGAGCCAGCAATTTATAAGAGCCATATCGTTGTCAATAAAAGTAGCCAAATATCATCTTTATAAACACTTATAGAAGGCATAAATATATCATCAAAAAATTGTCAAAAATTTAGAATTAAAATAAAAGTCATTTGAACAATAATGGGCAATGCAATTTCAGAAATATAACGATAGCACAACTTCAAGACACATATAATATCAAACCACATCATTCACAATACACAATTATGTTCAAAATTCATTTTAATAAAATTGAATCAGATTATAATTAAAGATATGATCAATCATATTGTTAATATTATCATCTAAAGTTTGAATAATTATCATTTCTCATTAACAATATTGATAATTAAGAAAAAGATATTTTTGAATTTAGATTTTTTTATTTTTATCAAATATCTTCTATATAGATATGATATTATATTTCAATAGATGATGTATATTGATTAATTATAGTAAATAAGAATAATTTTGAAATTTATATAAATAATTATTTTGTTCTTTAATCCTGTCAAAACTCTTGATCTTTGGTTAGAGATCAATAAATTGAGTGTTATAAAGTAGAAATTATAAGTGACTGTTCATAAAACCTATAACTTTATCCACACAAATAAAAAAAAATAAATCCTCATTTTTTGGAAATATATTTTTAGGAATAATTATAAAGTAACATTAATGTTCAGTCATTTTGTTAACATTAGGATAATGATTTATTTTAATGGAATATATTCATAGTATTAATGAAAGCCTTTACAAATGAGAAAATTATGTTAATATTTTATTGAATTTTCTTGTAAAACAGCATATAAGCAAATGGTGAGTGAAAATCATCATATGAACATTCAATGACTTTTTTGTCATCAAAACGATAATATTTTGATTCAACAATGCAGAATGCGAAATAATGACCATCTTCAAGACAATCACCATCATGTGCAGCAACAGCATAAATTTCATATTTATTTCCATTTAACTCTAAAACATCATCAAAGTCTACGCATCTGTTGTCTTTCTTTGTTCTCATTGCTTCGATATAAAATCTTTCAAAATGAACAATTAAAATATTAGGAAGATCAGACAATTCAACAGTTTTGTCTGCAGTAGTCATGCAGACACAATTGTCGCAGAAATAATCAGTAAACTTAACTGACTTGAAAAATTCATCTAAGCAATCACTTAGTTTGACAACATTCGATTGTTTTAGGTTCACTTTTCTTTCGTTTTCTCCGCTGCATAAAAACTCAACAAATTTGTTTTCATCAACAACATTTTTTCTTATCATCTCCATCTTTTGTTCATTAGATTTTGATTGATATTCGAAAGAAAATTCAGGAACTATTCTTGTTGCATTTTTCGTTCTAAACTTTGCTTCCAAAAAATTTGGATTAACTGCTGATTTCTTTGTTATATCATCATGATCTGTAGTGAATTCACTTGATATTACTTTTTTCTCAACAATAAATGGAGAATTGTTATGATGGCATAAAACAAGATCATTTAGACCTTTTGGATATTCAAGAATGTAAAAAACAACATTTTCTCCAATATCATCAATCATTCCTAAACTAAATTTGTTTTCATCAGGAAGATAAGTAGCAACCTGATAATCATAACTTTCAGATTTTAGATCATATATGCTGCTGACTTCAATCAATTTAATTTCTTCATTAGTTGAAAATGGAACATAAATAAAACTCCTTTTTGCTGTGTTTCGCGGGAGATTTAAGGAAAGTGTGATGAAATCATCTTTCATTTGTATACAGTTCTTGCATTTACAGCATTGTATCTTTGTATTTTCTTTTCCTGTGAAATTATTTCTGAGATTCATTCCATTATTTTCAGTTTCTTCAAAGAATGCATTCAATGCGGTACAAACAAGTTCATGACTGTCTTCTTCTTCAAATTTTTTGAATCTTGGTGCATAATTTGAAATTTGAATTTTCCAATTACTTGGAGTATATGGTGACATATTAATAAATTCATTCTGTTCAACAAGATCAAGAAATGCTTTGCAAAGAGGCATAGTTTTTGATTCATTTATCTTAACTTTGTTCGATAAGAAATAATTAATTAAAAATTCTGTGTGAAGAAGGCATTGTGTGCCTGTATTCATGAAGCATGTGCATCCTAAATTAACTAATCCGTTCAATCTCTTCGAAGTTTTCGATGTTTCAGTAAATGATATATTTTGACTCAGATTTTTCTCGCAATCGACTATAAAAAGCTGATTTTCTGATATGAGATACTCATTCAATAGCATGCCTTCATCCAAAATACAATTAAAAATATTATTTGCAAAATTAATAATATTAAAGTCTTTTTCGATATTAAATATTGTTTTAACATGCTCCTTCAGCTGATGAATTAGAACAAATCTATCAACCATAACTCTCTTCCTTATTTTACCATAATCAATTCGAATTGGAAGTTTTGAAATATCAGGCATTAAAACTTTGGAGTAAGGATCGTTATAAACAACTAAATGTATATCTGGACCTCCTCCAAACCAATTTTTAAGTAATTTCCAAAAGCTTTTCGTAATGATATAATAATCGTAATTTGGAACTAATCCATATTTCAATTTTCTGCCATCAGATATGATTGTATTATCAATTGGAGCTGGTTTTATGTTTATAGGATCATTATTTCGGAATCCAATAATTCTCAAATATTTTCTATACCATTTTCCTTCAATAGCATAAGCTCCATCATCTACTGACATCTTCTCTGTGCGCTTCAGCTCTTTAATAATTAAAAGTTGATTTTCTGCTGATGGAATTTCCATCATTAGTAAAAAATGAAAACTGACAAAACGAAGGCAAAATTTTTCTGACTTGTCGATATAATGAATATGTAGTAATTGGAAGCAGATTGTACTTGAAATCTCTTTTATGGCTCATTATAAGCAAGCCGTACATTAATTTGAAACACATGAACAAAAACTTCGTCAAAGAATAAAAATGGCAAATATCATGATGTATATAAACTAATAGGTTGTGCAATCTTGAAAAATGAATTGTTTTAATGTTGATCAATTTGGAATAAAATTGAATCATTGAAAGAAAAGATTGCAAAACTACAAATTGAAAATGATTCATTAAAAGCAAATAATAATAATGAGTCTGTTAATAATGAAATTTCAAAATTAGAAAATTATAATCAATCATTTAAAGAAAAATTTACAACATCAGCAAACGAGAATACGTCTTTGAAATCTAAAAAGCAAAAGAAGATCCAAAGTCAGCAACTATCAATCTGTTAGAATATCAACCACTTAAATCATTTCAAAAATGATGCAAGTGCGAAACAAGTTTGCCATTAGACTAAAGTTTTGATATTACTGATATATTCATAAAAATAAACTCGAATTGATTATTTTGTGTCAACCACTTACTTTATTAGTTATAATTTTGGCCAATGCGGATGTCAGAAGAGCCTTTATCTAAACCTGATTGATCATCTTGTGGTGCATCACCACCACAATTGTATCCACCAATAAGTTCTCTTGTGGCATGTGGTGGACCATATTCTCCACTTTCGCCTAAAAAACGTAAACTAATGAATCACTTTTGAGCTAGAGAGCAGCAAAAGAATAACCGCCGCGGTTATAATCGCTTTGTTTGCAATCTTTTCGACCTCTTCCTCCTCTGGCACCCCAGACTTCGACTTTATAGTATCCTGCTGAGTAATAATATGTGCAATTCGAGGAACTTGTGCACGGATAAGTAAAATTCGTTGTCTATACTTAAGCAATTTAATCCCCATTGATAAATGTATTTATATGGAAACATGTTGAATTTTAGCAATATTTTCATCATGGGTAACTAAAAATGTTTTAAACTATGACTCACAAATCATTATAGATTCTTAATTATAAAACGAAAATATTTTTGCTTTACAAAGTAATTTTGAATTTAATTGTTAAAAATCATATGCATACCTCAAGAAACATATATTTTGACAAAAATACATATTTATATCCATTGATATCATAACTATAATATTATAACAGATCTTTTGGATATTTAATTATCAAACTCGAGAAGGGAAATGAATAATCTCAAGATATTTGTGCTAAATTTAAAATGCGTTAAGCATTGAATTGTGAACATGAATTCAACAACCGACTTAATTTTAATTGATTTGTATCAAACACTTTTGATCCGCAAACCAATTTTTATATTCAATTATCGTCTGTAATTTTATAGTTTTATTAAAGTTAATAAAGTCAATTAATACTATATTAGCACGTCACATAAAATTTTCTTATGTGTTTGATAAAATTTATTTAATTTTTAATTTTTATATATTATAAACATCAGAAATAATTGCTTCATGGAAGAACCATAACATTATTTAATTAAAATTTTGAATAAACGATCCCCAGAATACAAATGAATGGGTTTTTCGAAAATGAAATTCTTAATACGTATTTTAAATACAATTTCGAAATTAAAATATTTTCGCGATCCTATTTTAATTTTTATTTCTATATGTTTCGGTTCTGTCTACTGCTACAGAGCGTTGCATCAACAATAACAGTTGATAGTGATGTAACCAATAGTGATGCTGCCTTTGATATTAATTATGATGGCATCATTGGACGTAAAGACACTATCACAGCTCAAGGTACTGGGGTGTTTTGCCAATTCAAAGTTGGTAGCCAAACAAAACAATTGTCTCTCAAAGATTCTACTACAATAGATTCATTAACAGTGACAATTCTCAGTGAAACTCATGATGATACTTTAATTATAAAATTTAATGTCAGCAACCATGGCAATGATTCTCAAACATTTAGCATTGGTACATATTCCGATATTAGCTTTTATGATGATAATACTCGAAAAGATAGAGTTATTCCTGTAGATAGCAATACATTTTATATTGACAATCCTCAATTTGACACAATTAGATTGTATTATCATCTTGAATCAAGTGATGATTATACTGGTCCAAATAAACATTGGTATGGCGAATCAGTAGACCCCTATGCTGGCGAGAAAATATACTATGATAATATCCAATCAAGTCAAAACACATTTCAAGGGGATGTGGCAATATCATATTCCTTTAATGATATTACAGTAGGTGCTAATGAAGTTAAAATTCTCGGAGTGAAAATGGAATTCAAGAAAGGAGAACCACAAATCGTAATTCAAAATCCAGATCAAATCATATATGCAACTGAAGGAAAAATATCTTTTCCTAAAATAACTGTCCAAAATAGCGAAAAGGGCACTGTTAAAATCGATTATAAAGGAAAAAATATGATATCTGTTCCATATACTTCATCATTCAGCCAAAGTGTTGATGTCAAACTTGACAATACATTTGTCTATAGCACCAATAAATACTGTGTCGATATTTATGCTGAGGCTGAAAAGAAAACTGAAACAGAGCAGTTCTGCTTTTCAATTGTTAATAAACCTCAAATCAGTGATATAAAATTAACACAAACAATTGGAACGAAAAAGGCAACGGTAACAGGCACTGTTACAGACAAAGACAT